>JAIXNV010000664.1:0-10758 GCA_020917445.1 Riparia riparia
TGGGAAGGGTGGGAATCTGATCTTATGGAGGAGTTTGCAGTTGGCAAAGCTGTGATTTGATGATTTATTCCTGATATTTTTTTCCCTGGGGGAGTCCTCAGGGAGGGGGAAACCTTTGGGAGCAAAGAGGATCCATGTTTTAGGCTGGGCTGAGGATCCTGGGAACGGATCTTGGCAAAATCTCGGCGATTTCAGAGGGGGTTAAACTTCAGGAATTTTTGGGAATTGTGTAGAAACCACTCAAAACGCGTTTTATGGATGCCTGCTGCCCGTGGAAGGGATGCAGGGGTGCTCCGGATGCACGTGGGCACGGATATCCCTCGTTTTGGGACACTCCGAGCATCGAGGTGCTGTTCCATGTGGAAAAACAGTTCCTGAGGAGCCCAAACAAGCAATAAACTCCCAAGAAATGCTCTCAGTAAATAAATCACGACCCCAAATCTGTTGCTTCCTGCCCTTCCTTTCCGTGCATCCCTTGATGGGCTGCACTTGGCAGGTCCAAAAGCACCTGAATTCCTTTACTGGCTCCTTCCAAGGGGATATAAAGCATTCCCAGGAACCAATGGGAAGGGGAATCCTAAAAAGCCACGGTGACAGCTGCATTCCAAAGGCAGAGAGACAAAGGAATGGTAGAATAATCTGGAGTGAAATAAAGATTTTAATAGGAAAGCGGAGTCTTGGGAGAGCGAACACGATCCAAAGCAAACCAGACTTTTATTTGGGGATCTGGGAGAGGGAGGGGGAGAAAAAAAAAAAAATTCCCCTCAGTTTTTTTGCCCCCCTTAAAGCAAATTATTCCTCAGGGAGCAGTTTCAGATCTGCTGCTAAATTATTAAACTCCTTCTCCGGGGAGAAGGGATCAAATAAACGTCCAGCATTCCATGGTTTTTGTGTTTCATAACCGAAGGAGATTCCGGTGAGTGGAAAAGCAGCCTGGCCGTGGATAACCAGGCAACTGGAATAAAATCATCGGATGTTTGGGAATGCCGAGGAGACGTGGAGCCTTCGATAAATCGACAGCTTGAAACAAAACCAAACAAGCAAAAAAATCACTTTATTGGGATCTGGAGGCCGAGGTTTTCCCAGGTCTGGAGGAAGTTGTGTCCCAACACGTTGGATGGAGGAGGTGGGGCATTTGTCTGTGCTGAGAGGGACAAAAAGATGGGAATGGATCCAGGATTCTGTCACGGATCAGAGCAGGTTTGGTTGGAGATGTGGGAAGGAAGAGCCGAGGAATGGGATCCTCCAGACCAGCGGTGAGGGAGAGGGTGGAAAATCCCCCCAGGACCAAGAGCTGGAGGAAGACCCTCTGGCATTCAGGGATGGGAGACATTCCATGCCCTGATCCCAGCATCCTCACGCTTTTCCCAGCCTAAATCGGCTCCTCCCAATCTCACTGGATTTTGGAGCCTGGAGTTTGCCAGTCCTGGAAGTCAGGGAGAAGATCCAGGAGTGCTGCAGTGGGAATGCGGGAGAGGTGAGGGAATGATGGATGGTTGGGAATGCTTTAACCCCTTGTCACCCAGAGCAACCCACCTCCTTTTCACCTGGAATGAGGTCTGGATGTCCCCACACAAAAATCAGGCACGGGAGAGTTTTGAGATCTCCGTCTTGGCAGGTTTTCCTTATCAGAAACCATTCCAGAGCAGAGATTCCCAAGGAAAAGAATTCCCTGACTTCACCAGCCCAGGATTCCCTTCCCGACAGCTCAACCAGATCCGTGCAATTCCATAGGATTTTGGGGTTTTCTGGGTGCTTTCCTGAAGGAAAATACAATCCCACATCATTGGAAATCTGCTTTTTTCAAAGAGGGTTTGGATGTTCAGCCTAATATCCATCAGCAACAGGGTTTCCATGGGAAATTTTCCATGGATCTTGATGGAATCTACCCCCAAAATAATGGGGTTAGGATCTGGGAATTTCAGTTTTTTTCTGTTCAAACAGAGGAAATTTCATTCCTTCTGCTGGCCCAGGGGATCCACCAATCCTTATCTTTTCAGAGAAAAAGCTGTCCACACTCCAGGATTTTATGGTTTTCCTCTTTTACTCTCAGGTGAGTCAGGCTCGGCACCAGCCCTTGGCCGATTTGGAATAAATTTTCCACCAAATTCCCTTTCTCCTCTCTTTTCTGCCATCAGGAAATTCTCTTTTCATGGATATGGAGCCGGGAGAAGGAAACGCAAAGGGGCAAATCCACTGATCCGGAAGGAATATTGGAGTCTGAGATTCGGCTCCCCAAATACTGAGATAAAAACCAGGGAAATGGGATGGAGAAGGGAATTTTCCACAGCTCGTAGGCTGAGCCGAACAGATTGTGTGAAAAGCCCTGGGATGAAGCAGCGCCTTTCGATCTGGAATCAATCCTGCCAGGAAGTGGAAACATTTGCCGTGGAGTGGGAAACAACACATGGTTGTTGCATTATAGTTACTCAATAAAGTCCTTTTTTTTTTTTTTTTTTAATGTAGGATAGGGGAAAAGAAAAAAAAAAAAAAGGCATTTAATAAAAAGAAGGATGCTGGGAGTGCTTTTCCAGTTAAATTCCAGTCTCTCTCAAGGAGAGACGAGGAATATTTGGGGGTTTTTTTGGTGGTTTTTTTCCCCATATTCTCAGGATTTTAGCAGGTCGGGAACGACCCGTCCATGAGGTCGGAAAAACCGACACCTTCGATTTCTGCCTGACGGTGTCGAGGACGAACATTCCCCCTGCGCCCGGATCCCGAATCATCCCATCTGCCGTTCCCACGGGGGAGGGAGCCCCCGGGCCCCCGGGAGCCGAGCGTTCCCCGGGCTGGGGGAGCGGCGCTCGGGAAGCGGAGCTGAATTCCCGGCTTTGATTGCCACGTGCGTGGGACGGCACAGGAGGAGCGTGGGCAGCTCCCACCTCCGCAAGCGAGCGGCATTTCGGCAGGAATCGCACCCCGCCGGGATGGGGAAGGATCCGCTGCCGAGGTTCGGGGTTGTGTAACGGGGTGGGATGTGGGAGATCCAGGTGAGGATCATGACGGATGAGGGGCTGATCCGTGAGGAGCAGGCAGCTTTTCTTTATCAGAAGCCATCCCAAAGCAGAGATTCACAAGGAAAAGGATTCCCTGATTTCACCAGCCCGGGGTTTCCTTCCTGACTGCTCTGGTCTGTGCAAATCCATAGGAATCTGGGGTTTTCTGGATGCTTCCCTGAAGGAAAATACAATCCCACATCATTGGGAATTTGCTTTTTCAGCTTCCTGTTGGATGTGGTCACCAGTTTCCGGCTGGTGAGCTGTTCCGTGGTGCAGGGAGGTTTTCCGTGCAAAGCTCGGGAATTGTCTCCACGAGGGCTCCTTTAGGAGCACGGAATGTGGCTGGAGCTCTCCTTCGCTGGGTGGGGGGCAGCTGCTGAGCCCCCTTGTCCAGGGGTTTACAATCCCAGAATCCCGGAATCCCTGAGGTTGGAAAAGGCCCCCAGGACCATCCAGTCCCAGCTGTGCCCATCCCACCTTGTCCCCAGCCCTGCTCTGAGTGCCACCTCCAGGAATTCCTTGGACACCCCCAGGGATGGGCACTCCAAACCTCCCTGGGCACTTCCAAGGCCTGAGCACCCTTTCCGTGGAGAAATTCCTGCTGCAGTCCATCCTGAACCTCCCCTGGCACAGCTGGAATCCTTGGATTTCTCTGACGTGTCAAGGAAAGCTCTGTCAGGTGCTTCAGGCCTGGAGGGAATTTCCCGGGATGGGGATTGGGGAATGGAGGAGCTGTGGGAATGTCAAGATCATCCAGTGCCACCCCTGCCCTGGCAGGAACACCTTCCACCATCCCAGGCTGCTCCAAGCCCTGTCCAACCTGGCCTTGGACACTTCCAGGGATCCAGGGGCAGCCGCAAATTCTCTGGGAATCTGTGCCAGGGCCTCCCCACCCTCCCAGGGAACAATTCCTGCCCAATATCCCGTCTATCCCTGCCTGTAGCCATTCCCTGTGTCCTGTCCCTCCATCCCTTGTCCCTCTCCTGGAGCCCCTTTAGGCCCTGGAGAAGTGGCTCTAAAATCTCCTTGGAGCCTTCCCTTCTCCAGGCTGGACAATCCCAGTTTTCCCAGCCTGGCTCCAGAGCAGGGGAGCTCCAATCCCCTCATCCCCCTCCCAGCTCCCACCAGGGCTCTCCAGTGAAGTGCATTTCCAGGGAAACAGCACCGATTCCTTAATTCCTGCAGCTCAGAGCCGGTTTCCACAGAAACATTTCAAACTCTGAACCTGGAAGACTTCCTTCCCTCAGTTCTCACTTATCCCATTCCTGATGGGAATTATCACAGCCCAGAGCAGCTCAGGCTCCTTCCCGGCGCCCTGACCATTTCCCAGACGGGTAAATCAGGCTGGGAAAAGGCTCAGGATTTAAACCAAGAGCACCCTTGTGCTTATCCCTCATCCTTTCCAACCTTTGCCTGTTGGAAAACCTCCCCGTGGTTTTCTGGGAAGGGAGAGACAACTGGAGACCGGGGAGTGGGGGGGGAAAAAAACAACTTTTCCTTTCCTCGGAGTGCCTGCAGCTGTCAGCTGAACCCATTCCTGCCCTCTCCAGAACAACAGCTGGAGCAGCCAAAAATGGGATGCTGGGCATGAAGCAGAGCTCCTGCAGGGATCATTTACAGGCAGCACCTCGCAGATGCCACTTCCGTTAAAAAACATAAACTGGGCAGGAAAAAAACACCCCACAGATGGAAAAATTATTTGCCTGACATCGGGAATTCTTGTTGTTACATGACCCCCGCCATGTGTCGAGCTGGAAGGGGCGGGAGGGGAGGAAGAGGGAAACTGGAGGAAGGAAAAATTCTCCGTGAATTCGCTTTTCACCTGTTGTCTCAGGCTGGGTGTCTGGGGGCGTCTGCGCTGGTGGGGGCAAGATGGGGCCACGGGTTTGACTCCAAGGGTTCTCTTCCCCAGAAATACTTCCAAAATGATGGAAATTTCTCTCCAGAAGTTGGGTTTTGCTTTTTTCTTTTTTTTTTCTTTTTTTTTTTTTTTTTTTTTTTTTTTAAATATTATTTGCTGGCTTGTGCAGTGGTGGGATTGGGCGTTGTTCCCTGGAGAACCCCGCTCCAGCTCAGCTCGGAGTAAAGGAGAATTTGGCGACGGGCTCTGATCTGTTTGCTCCTGGTTACCCAGGGAATGTCTGGCTGGAGGATGGGATGGGAGGGAATAGAGGGATGGAACAGAAATGCCGGCGCAGGGAGGTTCCTGTGGGCCTCACTCCATCCCGGCTGCATCCAAACCTGTGGAAGCACAGCGGGATCCCCAGAATCCTGGCACACGCAGAGCTGTGGAGCTGGGGTGAGGAAGAGGGGAGCCCGCATGGATAAAGCATCAGGAAAACCTTGGATATCAGGGAAAGGCTCTGTGGCGGGGCACGGGACAGGATTCCAGAGGATGGTCACATTCCCGAGGCTGCCAGAGCTCCGGGAGCCTTCAGGCACAGGGTGGGATTGGTGGGGTGTCCTGGGCAGGGCCGGGAGCTGGATTTGGTGATTCCGATCCCTTCCAGCTCAGGACATTCTGGGATTCCATGAAAACATCCCTTCCACCAAAGGAGTCATCGGCCCTTTTCCCTGCTGTGGAGATATCCGTAAAATTTGGGGAGAGATCAACGTAATTTGTGAAGATATCAATATAATCTGTAAAAACATCAACGTAATTTGTGAAGATATCAACATAATCTGTAAAAACATCAATGTCATCTGTGAAGATATCAACATAATCTGTAGAAGCATCAATATAATTTGGGAAGCTGTCAATGTAATTTGTGAAGATATCAATATAATTTGGAAAGATATCAATGTCATTTCTGAAGATATCAATATAATCTGTAATAGCATCAGTGTCATTTGTGAATATATCACCATTATCTGTAAAAACATCTATAAAATTTGGGATGATATGGATGTAATTTGGGACGATATCAATGTAATTTGGGACGATATCAACGTAATTTGTGAAGATACCAATATAATTTGGAAAGATATCAATGTCATTTGTGAAGATATCAATATAATCCGTAATAACATTAGTGTCATTTGTGAATATATCACCATTATCTGTAAAAACATCTATAAAATTTGGGATGATATGGATGTAATTTGGGACGATATCGATGTAATTTGGGACGATATCAACGTAATTTGTGAAGATACCAATATAATTTGGGAACGATATCAATGCAATTTGGGAAAATGCCGGTATGAATTGTCAATATCTCGGAGAAAACATTCCCGGCATTTCTCCTCCGATGCCCCCCAGGTCCGAAGTTCCTGCAAGCACCGATTAGTTCCAGCGCTGCAGCCGATTAATCGCCGCCTCCCCTCGGTGCTGCAGCTCTTGTCGACATCTCAGGGCTTTGTCCGGGGGTTTGTCTCCAGCATCACCCGCTCGATCAGAGCCGCACACGGCTCATCCCGGAGATCCCGGCCTCTCCCAGCTCCAGGAGCGGGAGCAGAGTGCCCGAAAAGCGGGGACAAAGTGGGGACGGGAGCACGGGTGGGACAGAGATGGGGAGGAGATGGGGGAGCTTCGAGAGGAGGAGGAGGGAGAGCATCCCCAGGTAGGGTGAAATGGGAAAAGAGAGGGGAAAGGAGGGGGAAAGAGGGGGAAAAGAAGGGAAAAGAAGGGAAAAGAAGTGAAAGGAAAGGAACAGAAGGGAAGGGAGGGGGAAAGAAGGGAGAAGGAAGGAAAAGAAGGGAAAGGAAGGGGAAAGACAGGGAAAAGGGGGGAGGAAACAGGGAAAGAAGGGAAAAGAAGGGAAAACAGGGGAAAATATGGAAAAAGAGGAGGAAGGAGGAGGAAGGAAGGGAAAAGAGGGGAAAAGTCCCTGCACAGGAGCTCAGGAAAAGTGTGGGTCCTCCATCCCTGGGGCTGTGCGGTGCTCATCCAGCGAAGCCAGGAATTTCCTCCTCAGTTTGTGCCTCTTTTGGGGCTGGATTAGGGAGCTGCGGGGTCCCTTCAGACCTGTCCTAGTGCCTCAAGGGGATTTCCAATCTCCTCACAACATTCCAAAAAAATCCGGAAGCTCCAAAAATGTCCATCCAAGCCACCGGGATCAGGATGACAACCCTAGAACAGGGGACACTTCCCTCCCTTCCACTTTGCCCTCCCCTTTGGGAACCCGGCACGAATCCCCCTACAATCTGGGCCTTTCTGGATCGAAATTTCGGCGTCACAGACCTGGGATTCCCTCCCCGGATCCCGGCGGTGCCCATCCATCCCAAATCCCCACACCCTCCCTCCGGCGCTTCTCCCGGAGCTTTGGGAAAAGGCGGCGAGCGCGAGGGAGGAGGGAACGGGAGCCTGGAACTTCAGCCTCCCTCCCCAGCGGGGAAAGCGTTTGCTGGTGGGAGAACGTTCCCGGTGACAGGTCCCGAAATAATTGTGGAGGTGACGAGAGTGAGCGACACCGGTAATGAGCGCGAGTTGGTGGAGCTGCCACCGCTCGCTGCGCAGCTCTCCGCTCCCCAAGGAAGCTCTGCCGCCCCCGCCGGGCCTAATTCGGGAGAAAGTTTGGGAGTTCGGCTTCGCCCTGAGCGGAGCCGCCCTGCTCCAGCTTCTCCCGTTCCGCTGGGGAGAGATAAACATTAACTCTTGGCGGGTTGAGGTTTGATTTCCAGATTTTTTTTTTATTTTCAGCCCTCTGGGGAAGCGTAACTCCTTCGGTGCCCCAAAAATCGTGCCCAAGTGTGGTGTCCTCCCCCGTCGGGATGATCCCGAGGGGGTTCGCCCCTCTCTAGCAGGAGATCAGGGATCACTTCCAGCACTGGAAGGAGAAAATGTCACTTCTAGGGGGTGTTTTTTCTTGTGGATTTCAGGATTTATTTTTTTTTTTTACAGCAAAAACCTCCTGGGAATGATGGCCAAAACCTCCTGGGAATTATGGCAAAAACCTCCTGGGAATGATGGCAAAAACCTTCTGGGAATGATGGCCAAAACCTCCTGGGAATGATGGCAAAAACCTTTCTGGGAATGATGGTTAAAATATCCTAGGAATGATGGCCAAAACCTCCTGGGAATGACGGCCGAAACCTCCTGGGAATTATGGCAAAAACCTTCTGGGAATGATGGTTAAAATATCCTGGGAATGATGGCCAAAACCTCCTGGGAATGATGGCCAAAACCTCCTGGGAATGACGGCCGAAACCTCCTGGGAATTATCACAAAAGTCTTCTGGGAATAATGGAAAAAACCTTTTAGGAATGACGGCCAAAATCTCCTGGGAATGATGGTTAAAATAACCCTCCTGGGAATGACGGTAAATGATCCCACATCTCCTTTTTAGCAGGAGCTCAGGGATCATTTCCATCACTGGAAGGAGCAAATGTCACTTCCAGGGGGTCCTTTCGCTTCTGGCTTTCAGGCAGTTTTGGTACAAATGTTGGGAAAGGGATTTAGGATCAGGAAAGGTGATGGTGGCCACAGGGCTGGAGTTCTCTCAGGATTTAGGGGTGTGTTTGTACACCCCTGGATTTTTTTTTTCCCCCCAGCTCTGGAAATTTGGATTAAATGCTCTGGGAGGGACAAATCCCTCTGGATTGGGAGCAGAGCTGGAGCCTCTCAAGTGAATAACTGGAGACCTTTGGGGTGTGATGGTTTAATTCAGAGGTGGCACCTGGCATCGGGTTGAGATGATCCCAGCCTCACCCAGTCTGGGAATCTCCCAGATTCTGGGCTGGGAGCCATGAAAGATTTGGGCTGTGGGTCCAAACTTCCATGCTGGAGCCTTTGGGAAGTTAGGGATAGCCAGGGATATTTTGCTGATTTATCACACACTGAGGAGAGAAGGATTCAGCTCCAGGTTCCTCTCGCACCGAATCCAGGTGAACACTCCTGTTCCTCCCTTCAAATCTCACACTGGTGCCTCCAGGAGCAAGGATTTCCCATGATCCTGGGAAAAAAAGCTGACATTTTGCTGGAGAAATCAGTCGAATTTTCAAGAGCACACCTCTGGAGTTTTCCATGGTTTCTATATCCAGACAAACTCAGGGAGTTCCCGTTTGTGCCAATCCAGCAAGGACACCCCATTCCCTCCCCCCTGACATTCCATGGAGCAGGTTAAAGAGCGGAGAAAAGGCTGGGCTGAAGGGTTGGGAAGCAGCAGGATTTGGAGAACAATTCCCCTAAGTTTTCCTCCTGAGTCCCTGAGATCCCTTGAGCTCCAAGCCCATTCCATGGGATGTGTCCTGCTCTTTCCATATCTAAAACCTTTCCACCACACCACTCAAATCCCTGCTGAATCCCAGTTTCTGCTGGGATTACCCATATTCCAACCCCTCCTGAAGTATTAGAACTTCCCAACATAACCACTCCAGATAATTTAGTTCTCCTCTAAATGAATTAAGTCACTAATTTTCTGACCCTTTCCTTTTCAACTGGGAACTCATGTTCCGGAGAGAATTCCAAACTCCCTCCTACTTTTCTTTCCTGCGTGTTTCCTCCTAATTAACGATCATCAGCTTCAACGCCTCCAGATTATTGCAAGTGAGCGATGCCTCCCTAATTAATAACGTCTTAATCACGTTATCAACCTTTGCCATTGCCAGACAAACTGCGGGGAGAGGATTCCTTCCCTTGGGAAGCTCTCCACGGAAATGATGGATGGTTTGGAACGAATCCCTTTGTGTCTGACACGTGTTCTTCCCGTGTTTATCCCAAACACCCCATTTGGAGATAACGTTATCAGCAAAGGCCTTATCAGGGCAGGTTTCCTCCGTTTATCACCTGCTGTTGGTGTCAGGGTTAACACAGCTCAGGGATCCTTGGGAACCCTTGGATTTGCTCTCCTTCTCCTGGGATAATTGCAATTAACAATATTGATTGTTTTCCTGCTGCAGATAAGGAGCAACTTCCACACGGGGCTGGCGTCTCCAGGCCCCGCGTTCCAGGCTGTTTTCCAGAGCAAATCTGGGAAATGTTACGGATCTTTATTCCCCTCTAGTGGCACGTCCACAAAAATCCAGCTGAACGTCCAAACTGCTTCTTCCTCGGGGATCAGATTTTTTATTTTATTTTTTTTAAATTGCTTTGTTTCCCAGTCCAAATATCCAGGTGATATTTGATTATTAAATTGATATTTGATATAATTTCCGGCTGCCGCTTTTTCCAGGATGGGAATGGGGATCACGACACGTTGTCCTGGAAGAGATTCACCTGTCACTCCCCACAGGATAAAACTGGGAATTATTTGGAGTTAGAGAAGAAGAATTGATTGGAAGAGGAGAATCTTGGGAGAATTGGCATCGCCCACCTCGAAGGTGCTGGGAGGTTGGTTGACTCCAGAATTCCCCAGTTTCCAGCTTTGGCTTTGATTCCTCCAGGATGAGTGGAAAAGGGAAGCTCATGACACCTCAATTCCCTTGGGAAGAAAAACAAATAAAATAATTTTTATTTATTTATTTATTTATTTATTTTTTTAGCTCCAGGTTCAGCACCTACTGAAGACTTCCTTTAAAAATTAATCAACGATGGAATTAACAGCAAAATTTCCTTCGGAACCGTTTTCCTAAAATACAAGAGCGGCCTCTAGTGGTGTCATCTCCGGAGTTATCCTTCCCAGGACATGAAAAACAAATTATGAGACTTATTAATTAGTAATAAATAATTAATATCAGATTTACCAATTAGTAACAAAACACAATTAGTAAATTTAAGAGCTCTTTTGGGAGCTCAGCCCTCTTTCCCCAATAGTTTTTCTGCTCCTTACCAACCCTGATCTTCCCAAGCCAACCTTGCATCAAAAAAAAAAAAAAAAAA
>JAIXNV010000665.1:0-19599 GCA_020917445.1 Riparia riparia
ATCCCATCCCATCCCATCCCATCCCATCCCATCCCATCCCATCCCATGCCTTCTGGCGAGGAATCCCCTCCAACCAGCCCTTGCACACTTCCAGCCATTCCAGGGCAGCTGCAGCTTTTCCTCCCACTCTGTGCCAGGGCCCCACCGCCCTCCCAGGGAACAAGTCCATCCCCACATCCCAGCTCACCCTGGCCCCAAGCAGTGCCCAGCCATGGCCTGTGTCCTGGTGCTGCAGGCCCTTGGCAAGAGTCTCTCCCAGCCAACAATTCCTGCTCTTCCATGCTCTGGGGCAGCAGCTGCAAGTTGATTTGCTCCCTGGGCCACTGGCCCAGCCCCAAGCCAGGGCCGGGACCTTTCCCCAGAGCTCTGTGGCCACTGCAATGCTCACAGCTCCAAGGCTGCTGCAGCTCCCGGAGCCCTTGGACACCGCTCCCGGGAATGCCCAGGCTGCCACTCTTGGGCTGATTGTGCAGGGCAGGGGCCTGCACTCCATGATCCTGCTGCCTCCCGCCCAATTCCGCCTTCGTGTTTCCTCCAGATGCAGCCAGAGCTCTTGGGGCTCCCAGCATTCCCCTCTCTGGCACATCACCGTGCAGCCAGCTCCAAGGTTCCATTCTCTGTGACACCATGGTGGTGACAGCTCCAACGTTCCCTGCCTGGAGACGCTCCAAGGGAAGCGTCCAGAGCCACAGCCAGACAGCAAAACTGAGCGGGCACTGAGCACCCCCGGCCTGGGCTGACGTGCATTGCTGTGCACACAGCTCGGGGAAGGTCCCCCTGGCCACCTCCACAGTGCCACAGGCAAGTGGCACATAGACCTACAGAGCTCTGCCCAGAGCCAACAAGAAAAGGTCAAAAAAGAACAAACACAAACAAAAGAACCCAACAGGGGCCTGCACTCCATGATCCTGCTGCCTCTTATTACCATCTCCTCATACAAGCGGGGGTTGTAATGGTTTGTTTACTGATCTCAGAGTGCAAAACACAGCACCGAGGGGATTTCACTATGAATCAAAACAAATGCACGTTTTATTGATTGAATGTAGCAAGTGAGATAGAGGAATTAGGAGTGAGAGAGAGACAGAGAAAGAGAGAGAGGAAAAACAGGATATAGCTACCAACCGTGGAGATGAAATCCTGGTGTTCCGGTTGATGGGTGCACCTTTCACGTTTGGGAGAGTCTCTCTCAAAATCTCTGGTTTACTCAGGGGTTTTTATTATAGTCCTCCATTGCAGGGGGAACAAGTAATACAAATAAGTCTATTGAAGCCACCGAGGGGGAACAGGTAGTCCATGTTCTCGGCAGTAAGCAAGAGCCATTGTCTTCTTGGTCCAAAGACCCCGCCTGCAGGCAAACATCTCACTTTGGTTCAGTCAGCCCCAGCCACCTGTCTTGGGGTTGTAGGGGTCTCATGTCTCAGTGCTTGGGAGGGGGCTTTGATCTCTGTCTGTCACGGTCGTTGTGAAGCAGATGAGGGATCTTCTGTGGGGGACCACCAAAGTTACCCCAGAATGTCCACTTGGCCAAGAGGTGGGGAAATTCATTGGCTATTGTCATGAAGCAGGGACCATGCAGCAATTACAATCTTCAGGTACAGAACTGCCATTCCACTGCTCAAAGCCAGTGTACCGTGGTGTGGTGACACAGGAAAATGCGCCTGCAGACGATTGGCAAGCATCCACCTGGAGCAGGCCAGAACTGCAGTGGGGTCCTCGGGGTCCTTATGACGATCATGAGGCAAATGAGGGGAACTTAAGACAGACTCTTACACCAAGTCCAGGGTGCTCAGTGGCTGGTCAGTTTGATGACTGAGTGTGGCTCTGGATGCTGCCCTTGGAGCATCTCCAAGGCATGGAACGTTGGAACTGCCCCCAGCCGTGATGTCACAGAGATGGGAACCTTGGAGCTGCCAGAACAGTGATGTCCCAGAGAGGGGAACATTGGGGCTGTGCCACTCCTGGCCTGGCCCCAAGAGCTCTGGCTGCACCTGGAGGAGACACGAAGACTGAATTGGGCAGGAGGCAGCAGGATCATGGAGTGCAGGCCCCTACCCTACACAGACAGCCCAAGAGTGGCAGCCTGGGCATCCCCTTGGCGGGGTGTCCAAGGGCTCCTGGAGCTGCAGCAGTCTCAGAGCTGTGAACATTGCAGTGGCCACAGAGCTCTGGGGAAAGGGCCTGGCCCTGCCTTGGAGCTGGGCCAGTGGCCCAGGGAGCAAATGAACTTGCAGTTGCTGCCCCAGAGCAGGGAAGAGCAGGAATTGCTGGCTGGGAGAGACTCTTGGCAAGGGCCTGCAGCACCAGGACACAGGCAAAGTCTTGATGCTGCTTAGAGGCAAGGTGAGCTGGGATGTGGGGATGGACTTGTTCCCTGGGAGGGTGATGGGGCCCTATCACAAAGTGAGCAGAAAAATTGCGGCTGCCCTGGCACGGCTGGAAGTGTGCAAGGCCTGGTTGGAGGGGACTTGGTGGCCAGAAGACATAGCACACTATGGCCTGGCATGGCACGGCATGGAGCAGTGTAATGTCAGGATTGCAGTGTGAGGGGTTTTGTGAAAGTGTGGAGGGGTAGTGATGGTAGTGGGGGATATATGGGGTGTTTTGGGGAGTAGGAGTTGAGGGCAGCAAGCAAGAGGCAGTTTTGGGTGGGTGCTGGTGCCTGTAGCAATTGTGTAGCAGGGCTGAGGTGGAGTGGCCGTGAGTTTGGGAGAGTAATGGCAGGAGAGAGAAAGACAAGAAAGACAGAAATACAGAGAGAAAGACAGAGAGAAAGACAGAAAGACAGAAGGACAGAAAGAAAGAAAGAAATTCATTTCAAGAAAGGGAATGAAATCTTGTGATTTCAATCAAGATTAATTGGGCAAGCTTCCATCCCTTCCCCTACACTTCATGTCATCTTATTCACCTGTGTTTTCTACAGGCTTTCAAAATTTTCCATTTTCACTTTATGCTTGCATTTCTTCAATTTCTTTTCCTCATCTTTTATTTACCTTTCTTGCCTGATTTCAGCATTTGAATTGGAGTACTTTTGGCAAGTGTGGGTCCTTTTCACTTCGCCTGATTTTTCATTATTTTTTATTCACAGTTTTTCTCATCATATCTCCACTCCTGAGCGTTTGTTAGGGACTTTGTTCCCTGTTTTCAAGATTTCATTCCCTTTTCCAGAAGACTTTCCTGAAGGAAATTAAATCTTACCATGTCAGTAAAGATAAATTGGGCAAGCTTCCGCCCCTTTCCCTGCACTTCTTGTCATCACATCGAATTTTTTCTTTTCACATTCTTTCAAAATATTCTACTTTTAATTTTAAGCTTGCATTTCTTCAATTTCTTTTCCTCTCTTTCTTTTATTTACCTTTATTACCTGGTGTCACCATTTGAATTGGAGTACGTTTGGCAGGTGTTGGTCCTTTTCACTGCCCTTGATTTCATTTCAGTCATTTGGGTCTCAATCACTCCTGTTCCAGATTATCTCGGTTGTTTTCATTCTCACTGTTTCTCATCATATCTCCTTTCCTGAGCATTTGCTAGAATTTTTTCCCTCTTTTCAAAATCTCATACCAGTTCCCAAAAAGAAGACTTTCTTTTTGGGAAAGGACAATGAAATCTTCCCATGTCAATGAAGATTAATTGGCAAAGCTTCCATCACTTTCACTGCATTTCTTCCCATCCAATTAATGTTGTCCTTTTCACATGCTTTGAAAATTTTCCCTTTTTCATTTTAAGCTTCCATTTCTTAGATTTCTTTCCTCTTCTTTTATTTAATTTTCATTCCTGATGTCAGCATTTTAACTGAGTACTTTCTGCACGTGTTGGTCCTTTTCAGTGCCCCTCATTTCATCTTAATCCATTTGGTCTCCATCACTTTGGTTCTAAATTTCCTAGGTTGTTTTCATTCACACTCTTTCTCATCATATCTCCTTTCATGAGTATATCTTAGGCCTTGTTCTCTGTTTTCAATTTCAATGAAGATTAATTGGACAAGCTTCCGTCCCTTTCCCTGCATTTCTTCTCATCCCATTCACTTAGTGCATTTCTCGTGCTTTCAAAATTTTCCCATTTTCTTTGTAAGCTTGCATTACTTCAATTTCTTTTCTTATTATTTATTTCTATTTCTTGCCAGATTTCAGCAATTGAACTGGAGTACGTTTGGCAAGCGTTGGTCCTTTTCAGTACCCCTCATTTCATCTCAGTCCATTTGGTCTCTATCACTCCGGTTCTAAATTATCTCTGCTGTTTTCATTTGCCCTGTTATCCATCATATCACCTTTCCTGAGCATTTGTTAGAGTGCGTTCCTTGTCTTAAAGATTTCAATGAAGATTCATTGGGCAAGCTACTGTCCATTTCCCTGCACTTCTTGTCATCCCATCCACTATTTACTTTTCACGTGTTTTCAAATTATTCCCATTTTCATTTTAAGATTACATTTCTTCAATTTCTTTCCTCTGCTTCTTTTATTTACCTTTCTTGCCTGATTGCAGCATTTGAATTGGTGTATTCTGGCAAGTCTTGGTCCTTTTCACTGCCCCTCCTTTCATCTCAGTCCACTTGGTCTCGAAAACTCCAGTTCCATATTTTCTTGGTTATTTTAACTCACATTATTTCTCATCATGTCTCCTTTCCTGTGTGTTTATTAGATTTTGTTTCCTGTTTACAAGATTTCATTCTCTTTCCAGGAATGAAGACTTTCCTTTCGATAAGGGAATAAAATCTTGCCATTTCAATGAAGAATTGTGCAAGCTTCCATCCCTTTCCCTGCATTCTTTCTCATCCCATTCCCTTTGTGCTTTTCACGTGCTTTCAAAATTTTCCATTTTTCATTTTAAGCTTGCATTTCTTCAATTTCTTTCCTCTTCTTCCTTTCTTTCCATTTCTTGCCTGAATGCACCATTTGAATTGGAGTACATTTTTGAAGTGTTGGTCCTTTTCAGTGCCCCTCCTTTCATCTCAGTCCATTTGGTCTTATTCACTCCGTTTAGAAATTTTCTCAGTAGTCATCATTCACACTGTTTGTCACCATATCTCCTTTGCTGACTGTTTATTAAATTTTCTTCTCTGTTTTCAAGATTTCCAAGAAGAAAACTTGGAGACGCTTCAGTCCCTTACCCTGCACTTCTTGTCATCGCATTCACTTTTTGCTTTTCATGTGCTTTCAAAATTTTCCCTTTTTCATTTTAAGCTTGCATTTCTTCTATTTCTTTTACTCTCCTTTATTTCCCTTTATTGCCTTATTGCAGCATTTGAATTGGAGTACTTTTGGCAAGTGTTGATCCTTTTCAGTGCCCCTCATTTCATCTCAGTCCATTTGGTCTCAATCACTCCATTCCCAAATTTTCTCGGTTGTTTTCATTCGCACTCTCATCATATCTCGTTTTCTGAGCGTTAGACTTTGTTCCTTGTTTTCAAGATTTCATTCCCTCTCCCAAAAGGAAGACTTTTGTTTTTTAGTTTTGAGATTTAGGTGCTTTTAGAGGTCTTTTTGCTTTTTGCAAAGCTTTGAGCTAGACGCAAGAAAGAGACGGCGTCTTTAGGTTCTGATTTTTCAAGGTTGCATGCTTTGTTTATTGTTTCTTATCTTACAATTTTCTCAGTGCCTAACAAAGGTCTGTGCAGCTGCTCCGGCATTTGATGACTCCTTGACTCCTCCCGGACTGGGCTGTCGCCATTTTTATACTAATTGTTACATGTTCTTTATTTATCATTATTTGCCAGTACTTATCACTTATACTAAACAGGTCATCTCTACTTTGACTAAATCTCCTGAAACTACTTTGTGCTAATGTCACTGCAGAAAATGGAGTGAGAGAAGAAGAAAGAAGCAGGAGACAACGCCCCAAATCCTCCATCTTGCTCCCATTCACTTCCATACTAAAAACCCAAACCTACTCTTTTCTCACCCTGTGATAAGCTAAACTCCTATCTTTCACACTCTTGTGGCCTGCAATCCTTCCCGCAGTGCAGGAGCCTTTTCCATGGACTGAGATCAAGGCCAATTTCCCTCTGGGCTCTGGGCCAGGGTCCCAGACGTCTGAAAGACGTTTGCCGCGTGGGGGTGGCACCCTGGAGAGACTCTCCGCTTTGGCCATGCCCCATCCCTGCCTGTTCCACCTTCGCCTGCCCTGCCCCTGCCTGTTCTGGCCCGGCGGCATCTGGCAAAGTGTCCCCTCCCTGCTCACGCCCAGGGTCCGCCCCTTCTCCCTCATCATCAGAATTTGCCCCGCCCAGAGCAGGATCACGTTTCAGGCCTCATCCCACCCCTGCCACGCCTGCGCCTGGACCCACCGCTGGTGTTTCTGGGGTTTGTAGTACTCTGCTTGGTATTTCCCATTTCAGTCTCCCCCCTGCGCCCCACGACGTGTATGTATTTTGAACTGTGTTGCTTCCCATAGCTTGCATCATTGGCATGCGCCAAACTGCTGACACGGATCCTACCTCCCCCAATGGCTCATTTCCCCTGCTCGTGAGCTCGCTCCATTTGTCTGTGAACCGTTCTCCCCTGCGTTCCCCCCCTCCCGACCCAACACGCTTCCCGACCGCACTTCGCAGCATTCCGCGCCCTGGTGAGATAGGTTAGGATTGCCCCTGCGTGCACACACCACAGTTCCACCCTCCACTACCGACTCAATCGGGACTTTGTTGTTCTCCTGGCGCTTCCCCCACTCCCCCCTGCCCCCACGCACCCTGTTCCTGCACGGGAAGGGAAAGGAGCGATGGGGTGCTGCTGCGTGGTGACTGTGGGGGGGTGAAGGGACTCCGAGGTGGACCCTGTGTCGGACCTGTCTTCCCTCTCTCTTGGGATAAGTGTGATGTGCCCTCAGGAGCTGATTCAAAATAAAGCATGTCCACCTCCTCCGGGTCACTGGGATGGATTAAAAGTTTCTTCTTTCCTGGGACTGGCATTTGATCGGCTTTTGGGGTTTTTGATGTTTTTTTGTGGCGAACCCTGAGAGAGCTGAGGGCTCTCCCCTCCTCCATCTCCTGGAGGAGGTATTAAGCCTGGGGAAAGTAGCTGTCTCTCTCTTCCCTCTGACTGGCCGACAGATAAAGTGCTACTGTCCTCCCCCCTGCCGCTTGGCAGCTGCCCAACTTTGTGACTTCTATCGGTATTCTCCGATATAGCTTCTAACATAATTCTACCTACGGATAACAGCTTAGCAGCTATCTTGTCCTTCTTTGTGGCTCTATCATACAACTCCCTATTTGCTTCCTGCCAAAACCCTGGCTCAAATAGGACACGGGTCTCACAGTGAGGGTAAGGGCAATTACAAAGGACCCAGAGCATCAACACCCAATGCTCTTTTTCCTTGAGAGCCACACCGTGTGTTGAAACCACCCCTCTTAGGGCAGCTAAAATAGAGATTTGTTCTTGGGAAGTGGTCCCCCCCATGATCTAGATCTAACTGTTCTTACCAAAGCACAAAGGCTTGGGTGCAGCTGTTGTCAAATTCTCCTCAGAGGTGTCCTGATCGCTGACCAGCAGGTTTCAGGGTGACGGATTCCAGGGCCCTTGGAGATCTGTCAGTCTGGGACGAATTTGAGATTAGCTGCCCTGGCCAGAAATGTTCTTCTTATCTTCCACGGAGATGACCATCTGGCTTTTTATCTTCTGAGGGTTTGCGATGTTCACTGCAGAAGGTTCGCTGTGACCCTTTTGGTGCCCCTTTCCAGGGGCCCACCCAGGGATGCTAGTTCTTGGATTTTGTTCCGAGATTCAGGTGGTTTTAGAGTCTTTTTGCCTTCTGCAAAAAGCTCTGAGCCAGATGTAAAAAGGAGACGGAGTCTTCAGGTTCTGATTTTTCAAGGTTGCACGCGTTGCTTATTGTTTCTTATCTTACAATTTTCTCAGTGCCCAATAAAGGTCTGTGCAGCTGCTCGAGCAGCTGGTGACTTCCCCCGGACTGGGCTGTTGCCATCTTTTATACTAATTGTTATGTGTCCTTTATTTCTCATTATTTGCCAATACCTGTCACTTACACTTAAAAGGTCATCCCTACTTTGACCCAATCTCTTTAAATGACTTTGTGCCACCGTCACTGCAGAAAATGGAGTGAGGGGAGAAGAAAGAAGAAGCAGGAGACAACGCCCCAAATCCTCCACCTTGCTCCCATTCACTTCCATACTAAAAACCCAAACCTACTGTTTTCCCACCCTGTGATAAGCTAAACTACTATCTTCCACACTCTTGTGGCTTGCAATCCTTCCCGCAGTGCAGGAAGCCTTTCCCATGGACTGAGATCAAAGCCAATGTCCCTCTGGGCTCTGGGCCAGGGTCCCAGACGCCCCTGTCCAGGTCTCTGACCCTCCAGGGCAGCCAAAGGAATGCCCTAGACTCCAACAGCGAATGGGTGCTAGTAAAAACCTAGAAAGAACAATCTTTAACTCCTCAATGGGAAGGTCCTTTTCAGGTATTGCTGATGACTGAAGCTGCAATCCGGACCAAGGAACGAGGGTGGATCCACGCCAGCAGAATCAAAGGACCTGTGGAAGAACCTAAGGAGTAGATGATTACAGCTAAACTGAGTGATACAAAATTGACTCTTAAACAGGGACTGGGTGGTAATGAACGGGGAAAACCCAAATGATCCAAGAAACTACCCAGGATCACACCTAATTGGGAGATAAGGCCAAACTTATATCAGTGGTTTCAAGTACTGCCTGGACAAGCTTTGAGACACTTCTGATACCCTCCATGGGGAGGAATACTTCCACTCCAAACAGGAGGATCAGGACAGTTTCGGACAGAGAACTCTTGTATTCATGCCTTAGCCTGTGATTTATGCAAAGAAGAAGAGGAGTTGCAACTTCCATCAGTGCCAGACCAAATACCCTGTTTGATCCACCCAAATACCAGACATGCTAGCTAGGTTAAAGGAAAATGTTTAGATTGTGGGAAGTATTGATATGATAGTTCACACAATCAACGCTCTTGTTGCAAGAAGTGTCAAGGGCCAAATCGATCTCCTATCCAAGTAGAATTCGAAGAAACTGAAATAATAACTTTGTTTTGTGGATGGGAATTATTAGTGTCTGTTGAATGGGAGATACCTGAAGAACAGTGGAAACGACAGTTAAGGAGTGTCAGAAACGATTTGTCTGGAAATTAGCTAAGAGGAAGTGACAAGGAAATAGAGGGCAAGACCAGATTGGCCTCTGTATTCACCACCAAGAAGATCAAATACACCTGCTGTGGGTTGCAACCGCATAGGCATGGGAGGTGGGAGTATAAGTCATACCGGACCTCTGTAACTCCTTTTTCTGTCACTCAGTTTTTTTCTTTTCCCTTTTGGGATATTGACAAGGCCATGCTATGGTGTTACCAAAAGCTGTACATGGAAAGACACCGAGGTTCTTTTTTCATTTCTCACACTTATGTCAACAGCCACTGTTATAACCCATCCAAATTAGGCAATTGTATACATAAAGGGAAAAAGTACTGGATTGCAGAGAACTTAGGAACAAGTGGTAGCAGGATGGGAAGTCAGTGCCCAAAAGAGGAGAGATGGATTTGTTTTATCTACATTAGTGGGCACAAAGCACAAGATTTAGTAAAAGAGAAATTGATAAGCAAAAAGGCTAAGTCAGTACAACCACCTAAGCCTGTGCCAATTTCAATCAATGATTTGTATACCAAACTTGAACAGCAATTAGAAAAAGAAATAGATATCTCAAGGATGGGTAAAAATCAGTTTGCAGAATTGGGGGAAAGAATAAGTAAGGAACTCAACATAACCAATGGTTGGGTCTGTGGAGGGGCTTTGATGTCAGAAGAATGGCCATGGAAAGGCAGCAGCTTAGGCCCAATTGAGCTTCTAAAATGGAACCAAGCAAGTACAAGTGGAGAAAACAGACCAGAAGGGTGGATTTTAAGCACAACAGTGATAGGGGAAGAATGTCTCTGGTGCACTGGGAAAAGGTTCCTTCATGAAGTAGGAAAATCACCCTGTAAAAGATATAAGGTTAGTAATGGAACTTCTGTATGGTGGGTCCCAGAAGAACCAACCGTGTATTGGACCCAAGAAAAAGCAAAAAAAAAGTGAATTGTAAGTATGATAACAAAACAAAACTTTTTCAATGTAATGATACAGGTAAAAATCCTTACTATGGCATCCCGGAAATTTCCAAATTTTGGGAGAATATAGATCAACAAAAATTTAACTATTGGAAAGCTCCAGATGGCTTATTTTAGATATGTGGAAAAAGAACATACCCAAAACTCCCCTCTCAGTGGAAAGGGAGCTGCACTCTGGGAATTATACAGCCAGGATTTTTTTCTTTTACCAGGACCTGATGGGGATCAATTAGGGATACCAGTTTATGAGGATCTAAAGAGAAACAAAAGAGAATTGATTGGAGGATTCCAAAAATGGGGAGATGAGGAATGACCCCCTGAACACATACTTGAAACATATGGGACAGCCACCTGGGCACAAGATGGGAGTTGGGGATATCAAACCCCAATCTATATGCTAAATCGTATAAGACTTCAAGCCGCTGTAGAGATAATAACGAACGAAGCTGGTCAGGCAATGGAATTAATATCAAGGCAACAAACCCAAACAAGAGCGGCTGTGTATCAGAATAGGTTGGCTTTAGACTATCTATTAGCTGAAGAAGGGGGTGCTTGTGGAAAGTTCAATACATCAGTTTATTGTTTAAAAATAGATGACAATGGAGATGCCGTCCTGGACATAATCAATGATATCAGAAAAATTGCCCACATCCCAGTTCAAAAGTGGGAATCAATGCTAAATATTAGCTGGTGGGATAATGTGCTGGGAGTAGAATGGTGGAAAAAGTTAGGCTTCTTCCTTTTATGCGCTACAGCTGGTCTAATATTTCTTCCTTGTCTGATAACTTGTTTCATTCAGCTCATCACCAGTGTAGTACAAGGCATGCAATTAGTGAACATGGACCAAAAGTTGCCTACAACAACACCACCACAAAGGATTATGGTGTTAAAGAAACAAAATAATATAAAAGACCCCTTCAAAGAAGCGAGATTGATTTGTGAAAAAAATGAGCAAATAATGAAGGCTAGAAAACAATGAATATTGCTCGAGGCAAATTAATTATAAAAAGAAAGAGGAAGGATTGTGAAAAGTGCTTATTATATGGCTCTACGCAAGATATTTACTATATGTATTATGTTGTATTAATTGTTAATGTTGTATTAATAGTTTGATAGTATGGTAAATGTAGTTTTGTAGTTAAAATGTAGTTCTAATGTACCAACCACAGGAAAACGTAAATCTTGCAGAGAAAGAAGAAATTACTGCTTCCTTATCAGAAAAGACTGACTCCTCCTGCTTCTCTCAGCCTTATAGGCGTCATAGAGATAAAAAGAAAATAAGTTATATTAACCAGAGACAATTCTGTGTTTGAATGGAACACATGCATTATATATGAACTGTATGAATATTCAACAGGCTATTGCTTTTAAGAGATAATCCTTTGTTAACCAGGGTCCTTCTCCAAAGCTTTTTTGCTCGGGATGCACCCAGACGTCTGAAACTTTGTTTTTATTTTCTCGTATTGTCCTAACTCTGAAATTGTTCCATTTTTTTTACTCTAATTCTATTTGTATAACCATCTTACTTACTCTTAAACTTTTAAAATTTTAAAACAAATGATTGGCGTTTATCACATTGTGCATGGCTGGCTCAGCCCTCTGCCCGTCATTTTGTTTGTGGCTGGCTCAGCCCCAGCTGCCATCTTGTGTGTGGGTCGCTCAGCACTCTGGCTGGCATTTTGTGTGTGGTCACTTCAGCCCCCGCCGCCATCTTGTGCATGGCTGGCTCAGCCCTCTGGCTGTCATTTTGTGTGTGGCTGCCTTAACCCCAGCCACCATAATGTGCATTTCTGTCTCAGTCCTCTGGCTGTCATTTTGTGTGTAGCTGCCTTAGTCCCAGCTGCTATCTTTTGTGGGGCTGGCTCAGCCCCAGCCGCCATCTTGTGTGTGGCTGGTCAGCACTCTGGCCACCATTTTGTGTGTGGCTGCCTCAGCCCCTGCTGACATCTTGTGCATGGCTGGCTCAGCCCTCTGGCTGTCATTTTGTGTGTGGCTGCCTCTGGCCTCTGGCTGTCATTTTGTGTGTGGCTTCCTCTGCCACAGCCGCCATCATGTGCATGGCTGTCTCAGCCCTCTGGCTGTCATTTTGTGTGTGGCTGCCTCAGCCCCCTGCTGCCTTCTTATGTGTGTATGCCTCCGCATGGCTGCCATATTGTGCATCGACCTAGTCGAACTATGAAGTGAATGTGTTGCTGTTTTGTCGGCAGTCAGGGTCAGCACCAAGGACACCAACACCAACAGGACAGTCTGCAGGGAATGGCATGGGTGTGGCTGAAAGCAGCCTGTCCTAACTTGTCACTGTCCTTTATCCATGAACAGGTCCCCATGGCCTGGCACAGCAAATGTCCAAGAGCAGCTCCATCAGCCGCTTTCTCCTGCTGCCATTGGCAGACATGCGGCAGCTGCAACTCCTCTACTTCTGCTTCTTCCTGGGTGTTATAAATACGATCGATCAAATTTTAGAAATCAAATTTTAGAATTTTATTGAGTGACAAAATGACAGTCTCGGACAGCCACAATTAAAAGGGCAGCGTCGAGCCCGGGATGGGCGCTGGGTTAACCTGGTACCACACTTTGCCAGTATGCCACCCCCAAGTTCACATTTCCGGCTTGAAGCCGCCTCTTTTTTATACACTGGATTGCTGAGAAAAATTGGGGCTCCAATGTTTTCCCTTCTGCAGCAGCTTCATTAAATATTCATGTTTGGGTTCTGGTGTTCTCAATGGATTTGCTCGGGTAAACAATGGCCTTAATCGTCGAGCCCAGGTGCGGCGTAGCGATGGTAATGTCCAGAGGAGACGGATGAGATACTGATTTGATGTGATCATTCGGTTGTCCGGGTTCCTCATCTCCTTTTTCCGTTGTCTTTGTGTTTTTCTTAATGATTCCTGGCAGAGGTATCGCCGTTTCCCTTTTGGTGGCATTCTCTGCATAGTTTCTTGTGTCCCTTTTGTGTACAGTGCTGCCAACAGGAAATTCTTCGTACCCCTCTCCGTGTAGCTTCTGTCTTAATTTTCTCATAATATATTTGAGTAGAAATAGAACTTATATTTTATATGGGTGAATTACAATACAAACATATTTCAACACAAATTAACTTTAGGACATATATCACAATCCCCTCCCTTCTATCTTCACCTATTTAATTCGTGTTCCGGTTATAGCCTTTTTTCTCCTTTAAGATAAAAAAGCCTCTTAACCAAACATTCTTTTCCCTTATCCATTATTCAAGTGACATTTTTTCGGATTCATTCCAATAAGTCCTCTCTACCTTTTCTCCCTGTACCTGAGCCTCAAACTCTTTGAGTACCTCTGCGGCTCTACTTTTCTTCTCATTTAATTTCATGATTTTTGAGACCGCATTATTCTTATTCAATCCACTTGAGGCTAACTCAGGATCCATAGGTAATGATGCAATTTGCATCCCTTGGACCACTGTGTGAATTAATCTGATAAAGCAGGGTATTAGACATGGTAGAAAGATTAACCCAGCCACTGAACATAAAATGAAAAACCCTACTTTCTTTCACCACTCTCCTGCCCCAAACAATTGGTCCCACCAGGAAGCCTGAAGTATTGAGTTCCATTTCTGAACTGGGACATGAACAACCTTTTTGATGTCAGCAGCCAAACCTCTAATTGCTTCTCCATAGTCATTGATTTCTATGCAGCATTCTGAGTCATTGAATTTCCCACATACACCTCCCTCTTCTGCTAGCAGATAATCTAGGGCAATTCTATTTTGGTAAACAAAAGCCCTCATTTGAGAGTGTTGTTGGGCTAAAAGTTCTAATGCATCTGAGGTATGGTTAGAAACTATTTCTACCACAGCTTGCAGCCAAATTAATCGATTTAGCAAGTACACCGGAGTTCTATATCCCCAGCTTCCGTCTTGTGTCCACGTGGCGGGGCCATAGTATTCTATGATACATTCTACAGGCCACTCTTTAGTCCCCCATTTCTGGCTTCCTCCTACCTGCGGGAGTTCCCTTTTTACCTCTCATCTTTCACGATTGAGGATATCATATAAGGGAGCTCCTAGCAGGCTGCTGCCTGACCTGGGTAACGTGAAGAAAGAGGGTCTGATCATCCCTAAGGTACACGATCCCTTCCATTTCTGGGGTAATTCACTATAAGCCTTTTTCCCGCAGATCCAGTAAATACCACTCGGAGCTTTCCACTTCATATCTATGTTTTCTGGCTTTTCCCAAAACTCCTTAAGGTCTGTCAGGGAATAATAGGGGTTAGCATTAGTGAAATCATACCAACACAGTTCAATTTCTTCTATCCAGTTACACTCCTTCTTTCGTTCTTGACTCCAGTATCCATTTGGTGGTTCAGGTTGCCACACCTTGGTCTTATTGTTTGAATTTACTGTTAGTGTGGACAGACATGGGGTGTAACCTACGATTTCAATGTATGCATTCCCTTCTCTACTGATGCAAATGGTCCCTATTATTCTCTCGTCTAAGGTCCATCCTTCGGGTCGGGTCATTGTTTTTAACACTTTGTTGTCCCATCTCAGGATTTGTTCAGGAGCTAAACTTTCCCCTTTCCAGGGCCATCTTTCAGCTGATTTTAACTCCCCACAAATGCAGCAGTTAGTTAGTCCTAATTCAGTGGCAATTTCCTGTACTAGATCCAAAAAGAGATTTTTGTTAGAGGCAGAGAGGCTCCAGTCACTAGATTGTTTTTCTAATTGCTCATACTGCTTGCTGAGTGTCCTCATTCTCTCCTGTTCCATCTTTTTCCTTTTTGCCTCCAATTTCTGCTTTTTCAGCTCCAAGGCTACCCGTCTTATCTTATTCTCGGGGTCCAATCCTTCCTCATCTTCAGAAAAACAGAATACCTTATCTAGTTTTAGACAAACCCTTTCATCATTATCACTTAATAGATCTAGTAGGATAGGTCCATTGTTCAGGGAAGTGGCTTGAAGTTTCTCATTTTGTCCTACCCAATATGTTTCCCCATTTAGAGTACACATTTCTAATTTACTTTTATCATAGCATAATTTGTTCACTTGCAAATATCCCACAAAAGTAGATTCCCGTTTACCCCCAATCCACACAGTTTTATTACAATTTCTACACATAGGAATTATGGACATTTTACTTAGCCCCCTCCTTCTCCTAGACATTGCCACTGGGTGATGGGCCTTTTCTATTGTGTTGTTAATTTGGAACCCACTATTATATTTGCAGGTTTTCCCCCCCTTTGCATTTTTGGACAGTTAAGGTGTACCCTTGGTTCTATGTTTTGGCCCCAGGTAGGCTCCAGCCGAGTCTCCTGTGGGTCAGTTTCTTTCCCCATTCTCTCCTGAGGATTGGGGAGGCCACTCGTGAGGTACACGGCTCGGCTCAGGACCACCAGGGTTACCCATAGGCGTATCCCTCTGCCCATCCCTTCGCCCCCCAGTTTGCCACCGGCGGCGGGGTAAACCATCTTCTTGGCAGCAAGGATATTCTTCCGGGCCCCCGTGGGTGCTCCTTTGAGCATACCATCTTTTGTACCGTTCCCACTTGGCCAATTTTATCTGGTCAGCTATGCAGGGTACCTTCACTGTCCTCCTACACTCATTTACTAGTGGTTCCGCCTTTTTGTTCAATTTTCCCCTTATCCTGTTTGTGAAGAAGTGGAACCACTCAAAAGAATCTAATTCCAAAAGGCCCGTTTCCATGGCAATGTGTAGAAAAAGGTCTGTGAGCCTCCTTTCCTCCTCTAAACAATTTCCACACAAAACCCAGGGCTTGGCTCCCCAGTCACAATGAGTCACCCAAATGTGTTTGCAATACCCGCACTTAAAGTAAACAAAAGGATAGCAGGGACACCCTGCTTGGTTACAACTTAGCCGGTAAGCGCTGGTCATTGGGTTTTTCGGTGAATCCTCAGCTTTAAATCTCCCGGAGTTGAGGTGATTTTCCACCGCGGAGAGTTGTTTTGTGGTTCAATTCTTTTTATTCGAGACGAGTGGGTCCAGCCTCTTTCTGCTGTTCTCACAGCTGTGTCAGTGGTAAGGACGACGAGGAAAGGTCCTTCCCAGTGAGGCGATAACGGTGTTTCTTTCCACGTCTTGATCAGCACCTTGTCCCCTGGTTGGATTCCATGAATGGCAAATCCCAAGGTTGTGCTCTATGCTATTAGTCCGCGCTTCCGGAGTTCCTGTAAATTTTTATTGATTAAGACATGACAAGACTGGATCTGACAATCCTCCACCTGAGGGTGACCTACCGGCATTCCATGTTCATATGGCATTCCAGATAACATTTCGAAAGGGGACAGACCGGATCCTGAATGGGGTTGTGTCCTAATGTTCAGGAGTGCTAAGGGTAGGCACTTTACCCATGACATCTTAGTTTCTAGCATAAGCTTTGATAGCTGAGTGTTTAATGTCTGATTCATTCGTTCCACCTGTCCCGAACTCTGGGGATGCCAGGGTGTGTGATATTCCCATCTGATCCCGAGGGCATCCGCCAGATGTTTTGTGATTTTGGAGGTGAAGTGTGTTCCCTGATCAGAATCAATGGAGTCTGGGATCCCATATCTAGGTATTATTTCTTCTAATAACCTTCGTACTACTTCGTACTACTATCTGGGCTGTTGCCCGGGAGCTTGGGAATGCCTCTGCCCAGTGGGTCAATTGGTCCACTATTACTAATAAATACCTATGTCTTCCAATTTTTGGTAATTCGGTGAAGTCTACCTGAATTCTCCCAAAGGGGCGGTGTGCTAAGGCACGTCCCCCCGGTGTGACTGCCTGATCCTAGACTTATTGATTTTCTGGCATATCATGCAGCCCTGGACCTCTTGTTTTGCTATTTCAAAGATACCTTTACATCCAAAAAATTTTAGGAATTGTTCAGCTAATGCCTGGGTTCCCCAGTGGGTCTGGGAATGCAATCTCCTTAGTATTCTCCAGGCACAGGGTTTGGGGATTAATTCTCGACCATCAGGTAGCTTCCATTTTCCTTCCTCTCATGTTCCCCCTATCTTTTTGAATTCCTCAATCTCCTTTTCAGTGGGACGAAGGGGAAATTCCTGGGGGTCGCCCCTGGGATTCTCAGGGATGCTGAGTGTGAGAAGGGATGCCCTTCTTGCTTCCTGATCAGGTAAATTATTTCCCCTAGTTCTAAACTGCAATCCTGTTTGATGTCCCTTTTACATATACAACGGCAATAGCCTTTGGTTCTCTTATAGCTTTTAAGATCTGTCTTATCAGATCTTCATGCACTAAATTTTTTCCTCAAGTGTTTATTAATCCTCTCTCCTCCCAAATCTTTCCAAAGGTGTGTACCACCCCAAAAGCATACTTGAAATCAGTAAAAATGGTTCCTACTTTTCCTCTTAGTTCCCTTAGAGCCTGTAAAACTGCATACAACTCGCATGCTTGGGCTGACCAAGATGCACTTAATGGACCCGATTTAATTACCTCCCCTGTTTTCCCATTTATGATAGCATAACCTGACTTGCTTTTCCCTTCTATAACTCTGGCTGAGCCATCTACAAACCACTTTTCTCCTTCTTCCAATTCTTCATACTCCACATCTGCCCTTACCTTTGTTTGCAACTCTATTAAGTCAGAGCAATTATGGGTGGGCCTTCCTGATGCTTCCCCAAAAAGAAACTCTGCCAGATTGTTAGCTTTTATTGTCCTCAACTCTAATTCAGGGGCATGAATGAGAATGGCTTCGTACTTCAGGAGCCTTGTGTCTGTAAGCCATTTCTCTGCCTTTTGCTGCAAAATAGTTCTCACATCATGTGGGGTATAAATTACCAGGGGAGCTCCAAAGGTAATCCTTTTGGCTTCCTCCACTAATAGGGCAACCGCCACTACAGCTTGCAAACATGTGGGCCATCCCCTGCTTACAGGATCCTATAATTTTGAAAGGTAACCTACAGGTTTTTTATCCCCAGCCCAATCTTGGGTTAGGACCCCATGAGCTGTATGATTGTTTACATCGATGAATATCTGGAACTTTTTGTTCACATCAGGGAGACTCAAAACAGGGGCTGCTATCAGGGCTTCTTTTAGTCGCTGTAACTCCCTGTCATCATGCTCAGTCCATTTTACCATTTCTGTGGTTAATTTCTCATATAGGAATTTTATTTTTTCACTGTACCCTTCTATCCATTGTCTGCAGTACCCCAGAAGCCCCAACATTTGGCGTACCTGCTTTTTGTTCCTTGGGGGAGGTCATTCTAGTATACCAGACACTCTTTCTGGGTCTAGCTTCTTCTTCCCCTTGATAATCCAGTGCCCCAGATATTTCACTTCAGGTTCCGTGAACTGCAACTTTTGCTTAGATACCTTTAAACCTTTCTCTCACAAAAAGTTTAATAACTCAATGGTGCATTTTCTTACCTCTTTCTCTGTTTCTCCTGCAACTAGCAAGTCATCTACATATTGCAGGATTTTAGTCCCTTTTCTAGGGGAAAAATGACTCAGCAATTGCTCTAAGGCTTGTCCAAATTGGTTGGGCGGATCCACAAATCCTTGAGGCAGGGAGGCCCATCTCATCTGTTGCTTACGATTTGTTTCAGGGTTCTCCCATTGAAATGCAAAGAAATCACGACTGCCTTCGGCTAAAGGGCAGGTCCAGAATGCATCCTTTAGATCTATTACACTATACCATATATCCTCCGGGGAGACCCTGTTTAGAAGTGTGTATGGGTTTGCAACCACAGGAAATCGAGTTTTTGTTCTCTCATTTATTGCTCTCAGATCCTGCACCAGTCTATAACTCCCATCTGTCTTTCTTATGGCTAGTATCGGGGTATTATGTCTGGACATACATGGTTCCAAAATTCCTTTGGATGTCTTAAGATAGAACTGGCCTTGAGATGCACAAAGCTGGGAATATTCCAAAGTAGGGAGCTTTGGTGGTGGTTTGATCCATGAAATAATTATTTTTGGAACATAATGCTTAGTTATGTATAGCACAAAACTTAGAGCCCATGCGCAATCAGTAAGGCTATTCATAGGACGAGAGGAAGATGATGAGCCTTCATCTGAAGAAGACCACCAAAAAGTAAAGAAGACCCCTAACAACAAGTGAAGCATGACCTATGTAGTATAGTGACGTAGATTTTAAGATTTGAAAATAGACTGAGATTTATGAGAAATATTAATGAATATGTATTAGCAACCAGTATATAAGTTTAAGTTGGTTTACTTTGTTTTGTACGGGAGGTAGGGTGAGAAGCCCCCACCTCTGTACCCCGGTCAGTTTTGCTTATGCATTATCTGAACAGTACTTATCTTTTATTAATCACTGCCAAATTTGTGTATATGCTTGATTATAAGATGCTGCTTAAATAAAATTGCATTGCAGCTAAATTCAACTTTGTTGCTTATTAAATTAGACATATAGAGCTTCATTTAAAACCCTTTCTTCCTTCCTTCTCTCTCTTTCTTTCTTTTTCTTTCTTTTTTTCTGTCTTTCTTGGGAGAAGGTGCCCTTACTCTCCCAAAATCACTGCCCCTCCAGCTCAGCCCTGCACAGCACAGCACCTTAAACTCAGCCTTCCCAATTTC
>JAIXNV010000666.1:0-19542 GCA_020917445.1 Riparia riparia
GTAACAGACACAGTATTTCACCCACACTTCAGAACCAGAATTTCCCCTCCAGTGCAGCATATTCTGCAAAACTCAGTGCTGGTGAAATGTATAACCTTTCCGGCTTAAAAGACTTGAGCTTGTTTTTGAAAGCCCAACTCTCTTTTAGCTTCCAGCTGAAATGGGGCAGACCAGTCCCTCAGCTGCAGTTAATCAGTGTGGCTCCACCAAAATCAACAAATCTGTGGTATTGAACACTAGTCTAAGAACTGACCCTATGTTATTTCCCAGCATACTGTCCTCAGCTGAGACTGCAGATATAATTAGTTTGGTTCTGGCATCTGAAATATTTCATCAACAGTGAGTTAATTAGATTACTGCAGTAGAGTGCAGTTAACGCCAGTAATTTCTGATGTTTGCTAAAACAATACATATTCTGCAGCTGAGTAAACATCTCTTTGGGGAACATAATGTAGGAATTGGTTCTCACTCCAGATGTAGACTGCATTTATAGAAACTTGCACTGTGGCTTTGATTTGAATTCACTCATCCTCTGGTCTGTGACAACTGAATGCCTGTAGACTCACAGCTGTATCCGTAGTGACATTCCAAACTTCTACAGTGCCTTTCTGTCTTTAGTCCCTTACCCCTATTCATGAACTAAGCCACAAAGATCCCCCTGGGGTAAGAATTATTCTATTCATTTTACATATGGGGAATTTATGATGAAAAAGCTGAAGCCACTTGCCAATCTTGTGTGAGAAACCTGGAGTAAAGCTAGAGAGAAGTGTAATCAATACATAGGAAAAGTGCCAGTCTTATTGAACAGGAATAAATGTTTGCAGAATTCAAGCCACATTTAAAAAATGTTGTTAGACAGACAACTATCATCCAATTAAAAAAAAAAAAAAAAGTGCCAAAAAACCACCCTGAACCAAATCAAACAAACAAAACACACACACACACAAAAAAAAGAACACAAACCCCCAAACAAACAAACCCACACCCATGTCATTTTGTTGCATGATAACTAAATGCTGTACATATTTATTTGAGAAGTTCTGGAGCTTTTTTCTCTCCAGGAAATCATCTTCCTAAGTTTTCAGCTTATATATATTGGAATTTCCTTCACGAGGGAAAAAATATCCCTTACTGCATTCAACAAAAAAATAGCACAAGAAATAATGATTCTGGGTGGAACTTGCTGGCATTCATTAACAGTATTGGCTCTAATGTGGAAGTGCTGGAAAAAGAGAAGAGTGTTTCAATCCTGACTTCCCTGACAGCAAAGGTAGACAAGTTCTGAGCTATTTTCAGAATTCTGTTATCTCTTTTGACATGTTGAAGAACAACAAAAGCATGCTTCACCAATTGCTCCATGAGAAAGAATATTTTGATGCTCAGATTGCATTTTCAAGTTACACAGTGCAAAAGAGTTGCATACAGATCTTTAAGAGAATACCACAGGTCGTACAGCTCAAGCCAGACAATGCTTTCAAAACAACAGTGATTAAGTTGACAGTAAGACAAATAACTGCCCATGGCATTAATGGCTGCAGCAGCAGGATGAAATGCTGAGGGACCAAACAACCCTTGACTCTGGCATGGCCCTGACTTCAGAGAGGAGTATTAGAGTGTTTGAGAGTTGCCTCAGAAAGGACTACCCTGTCATTAACCATAGAGGTTTAGGCTCAGCCATTACAAGCATGGCAATGAAGATGTAAATCAGGAAGATTTCTCCCCTTCATGAGAGGGGGAAAAGCCATTTCAAACCTCTTTAAAGCAATGGACTTCATCCTGCATTTTTAAGGAGCTTTTGGTGGGGATGCAGTAAGTGCTTATGTTCATATTCTAACAGAACAGAAGAAAATGACCACATCATTTATTTAGGGAGCAATGAGATGAAGCAAAATAGACTTTCTAACAACTAACTTGCTCTGCTATACATTAAAAAAAAAAAAAACAAACCTCTCTGGAGATCAGATTGAAGTAAAAAATCATTGAACATTTTAATTATTAGATAATATTCTCTCTTTAATATAGAGCTATCTCTTTTCCTTGCTGACGTTCTCTATTTCCAAAGGAAATATGAAGATTTATTGAAAATGAGATTCTGGCCTTGTACATTTTCATATTTCAGAGGTCAATTTGCATACTTATCACACTCTTCTTCCATATTCCACAATAGGAACAAGCTCATTGACAAAATATTGTATAAACTGACAAGGCACAACAGCTTCTGTTGAAAATGCAAATACATGAGCACTGTCAAGTTGCAGCTTAAAGGAGAAGTTTCTTTCTGGCAATGTCAAGTTGCAAATATGATAGTCACAGGACTTCTGGAATTCATGGAGCAGACAGGATCCAGAAGAGGAAAAATTCATGAGGTGGAGAAATAAAGGTGCTAGACAACATTGCAAAATAGGGAATGGCACAGGGAGAAAAAGATGGAGAGAAACAAGGAGTGGACAGATGCATGTTCTATGGAGAGATGAAATGAAGGGGAATGGGATCAGAAACAATTCGGATGCCAAGCACAGAAGAAAGCATTTCAGAAATAAAGGCTATTTTGTGGCTGCTAAATTTTGCTGTTAGGCAGCTCCAAATAATTCACTGACACTGTCTGCTCCATAAATAACTACTTGCAAATGCGTCCTTTCATTTTATGTATTTATTTTTACTAGCTCTTCCATTGGCGATAAACACCGGCTAAACACTGACTTTGCTGATGCTCTCTTCTGGGGAGAGGGGAAAAAAAAAAAGGAAAAAAAAAAACAGAGAAGAAATAAAAGAAAATTCTTTACACCTTCTTTAGGGACCAACAAAGAGACTAACTGCTCATAAAACACAAAAAAAAGAAAGCATGGCAGGAGAATTCCTGCATGGCTGAAAAGAAAACCTAAAATCACATCAAAATTGTTGGCCCAGAGTAATTTTCAGCAAACCACAACTGTTATTCCTCCTGCCAGCTGGGAACATAAAGAGACTTTACTAATGCATGATTTCTGTGTTTACCTCATATTTCTAACTTGGAATAAATTAGAAACAGACTTAAAGGCCCCATTCCGCAGGATGAAGTAAACAAATGCATTTTACCATATATGCTTTTCAGAAAGAATTAAATTCATGCAGCATTCGTTCAACTTGCTCACAGCAGACCGCTTTCATTCTGTACAACAGGCTCTAAGAAGAACAGACAGTACAGGGGAGGCTGCACTTAACCTTCAAACAAAAGCAGTCCCATCCAGTTCTGCCTTCTCCCCACCACTGCTGTCACTGCACTGAACAGCAAAGGAGCCAAGTAGATTTTTAGACAGTAAATGCAGGTGTCTGTGACTGCCACCTGAAAATACAACTCCTATTCAGCACTGTGTTGCCAGGCAAAAACACCGATATCCCAACATTTGAAGCAAGAAGAAAGGTGGGAACTTCACCCTCATTCCTACCAAAAGTGATGCAGTGAACAGAAGCAGCATGAGCCTTGGGATGCAGTGGCTCTGGAAGGCTGCTGGCTGCACACAGCTGGTTCCATCTCATCCTTAAGTTTCCTCTCATGGCTTTCTCTCAGAAGGGCCAACCCAGAGATCATCAGACCATATCATGATATATTCACAACACCAAGGCACTTGTTTAATAAAAAGACTTAAAAAGAACACTGGTGTTCTCAAACACAAACTAATCAGGTTTTTTTGTTTGCATGTTTTTGGTGGTTTTTGTCTGTTTTTTGATTGGTTGGTTGGGGCTTTTTTGTGTGTGTGTGTGGTGGTGGTGGTGGGGGGGGGTGTTGTGGTTTTTTTAAGGGGAACACCAAATTGTGCTCCAAATCCAACTCCATGGTTCTGAGGTTGAACAGACAAGAATGAAAGCTGGGTCAAGATTAGGTTGAAGCCTTTGCTTTAAAGAGAACCCAAAGAATCCCTGCACAAGTTCCTCAGGCCACTTTTAGCAGCCTATAGATCCACTATGAGACAAGTGCTGCATGAAAGCATAGCTGAGAAATCAAACAACTACTTTAAAACAACACCTGAATTGCTTCTAAGAATGAAAACAGCAGGTTATACTACATCAACTACATGTTTCCCAGCTCAGACTTTGAACACATATTTCTGTCAGAGACTAAATGATGATGCCAACCTCTCACTGCAATCAAAAGCAACCACTGCAGTTCATATGCACAGAACATCTAGCTATCAATCAGGTAAGTAACTCAAAAAAAAAATCACCATCTGAATGGAGTTTAGATTAAACCTTTAGAAGCGAACTAGCAAATCATGACTGCACACACCATTCTGGTGGTTTTGCTGAACAGAACTTCAGTATTCCAAAAGGCCCTCCAAAAGTCAATAAAACTGAACAAAACAAAACAAAACAAACAAACAAACAAAACCCAACAAACTCATAATCTTACAGCTGGGCCAGCACCACTAAGGCTAAATAATGTCTCTGGAACACTGTTTACTTGAAAGAGAGGCTAAAAGCACCAGCAATGCTCAATCCTTTACCCGTTTGGTGTGGCAGATACCTAAAATGTCTTGGTCTCTAACAACTGTAAATAAAAGAGTACTCTTACTTCAGCTATGCTTAAGAATTAGTTTAAACTCATAATTTCCCCACTAATTTAGAGTTTACCCTGGAACCTTAAGAATACATGCAATGAACAATATGTTGCTCTTATGGCAAATATTTTTATGGGAAAAATGTATGGAAGAATTAATAATTCTGAGAAACAGTGACATTTGAAGTTAAATGCGTAAGTAGTCCTTAGAAAATATATTTTCCAAGCATTTTTCATGGCAATTTTTACAGTCATATGGATGCTTTAGCGGCACAAGCACAGACTTCCATAAAGGAATTTTTAGTCATCAGATTTACTGTGTCTTCATTTCTGTTTTGTATCAGCTTTTAATATCAATGACATTAATCTGGCTGTATTGGTAAAAGACTGGGTTCATACTCTGGGGTGTCTCAGTGAGGGTTACTAATTTATTGGCAGCAATTTATGTTCCAGAGGAGACACACAACACATAATAAACATTAAAAAATCGAAATAAAATAAGACAAAACATTAAATCTTGGGTTGGTTCTTGTGTGATAAATATATTCATCGTTCTGAATGATTAAGGAATTGGATCATACATACGAATCTCTCATTTCCTAAGTGGAGTGACTGCTTAGGTCCCATGTATGCTGCATTTATGGATAAGGGTTGTACATCTTGTCCCTCCACACTGTGTCCAACCTGCTTTTTTCACGGATGGGGTTTCTAGCCCTCATGAAAATAAGATACATCCCAAACACAAAAGCAAACAGAGTATAGAACTCCATCTGTAAGCACAAATTGAAAGAGCAATAATCACCTGTTTAGTAGGCACATCTTAAGGTTACTGAATTCACGTGGTAAGCAAATAGTTTGAACAATCTTTCATTATCCTGCTGCACGCATCCCTCCTAGTCATCACCGACTCTGGCAGGCTCCTAAGAGGGTTTAACTCATCTGCCCATCACTATGGGAGGAAGTACTGTGAAAGTCTAACGCCACTCACTCTACAATTCATTCCAATCAATACCAGCTCCTTTACATTTGGCAGGCAGCACTGTTAGTCCTGGAGGAAAGGAGATGGCTTCCTGCAGGTGTACATAACCTTTTGACAACTCTGTACATTAGAACAACCTGCTCAGCAATGCAATTGTATTAGTGAAGGGCTGTCAATCCGAGAACATTTCTATATACGACCCGGGGGCAAGAGGAACAAGGGGCTTTGGGTACAGATTCTGGCTCCTGTTCAGCACAGCACTTCAGCAAACCCCTGAGCTAAGCACTGAGGGTCTTTAAAGCCAGTGGACCATAAGCAAATGCTTAATTACAGAATTAAATACGTTCAGAATTGAGTCCAAACAGCTTAATCTTGCACTAGATAAACACCATCAGCTCTCATTATATTGAGAGTTGCTAATGCTTGATGCTGAGAGAACTGAAAAGTTTGGAGGATGTGCACAGAATCCATGTATCCAGCAATAAGGAAGAGAGGCAGACCTGTGCTAAGGCTGAAGATCACTTGTTCTTCTTCCTTTAAAACAAATTCAGCATTTTGGAAGGTGGTACATCCTGGGGTTTTTTTATCCCATGAAGAAAGAAAAATGAATGAACTCAAGGTCACATTTGGTTTTGTATCTATAGTGTATACATATTATTTCTTTAAACATACAGAAGGACAAAAAAGACCCCATAAATCCATAAAAAGAGGAAAAGATGTTTAGGATGGCAAAGTACACTCGAAAACATTATTCTCTACAGCCAGGGTATTTTGTCTAGGGCGACTTCTGCAAGCAAAGTGGATTTTAAGTGTTTTAAGTGAATTCTAATGAAAGGCTTCTTTTCAACCCTACTTTGCTTTTAGCAGCACTATTTCTTCCTTATTAGCATTCAAGTTTATTAATTACGCCATTGCATGCCTTAAAAGTATTTTTGGGAAGTGACAATAGCAGCACATTCTGTGATGGAGGGTAGACTTTGTTGGCACTTAGGTACTTGAAATGTGTGAAGTGGTTTGAGGGTGAAGGAACTTGAGCCCTGGGTGAAAGTGTAAGTAGACTTCAGAGTATCTGACAAGGGGGATTTAGAGCCACGAGAGTGTAACAAGTGCACGCTAATACAGCTAAATGTCAAAACAAAGAAGATATGTCACTCTCAAAATGGCATATTATTATTTTTTTTTAAACTGCTTGAGACTTTAAGAATGCACATTTGATTGCTCATTGGAGCAATTATTATCATAGTTTCTTAAGCACATTATACTGCATCTTGGCGAGATTTTCTACCCAAGCCATTCAACGCTCTCTGTTTCCTGTTGAAAAATAACATTTAAATTATTTAATAGAGAATTGGTGCAGACTGGTGACCAAAAGTTCAGAAAACCAAGCTGTGAAAACTGCTGTTTTCCTGTTGATAATGTCTTCATGTTTCCAGATATTTTGGAGACTTTACATATCATGGCTCTCATAGCAATTATGGGAATGCAACATGAATCCATCTGACATAGGTAATCTTTTTGTACTAGGATTTTGCCACTTAATATTTCCAGCTGCATTCTTTTTGAAATGCTATTACTGCTTACACAAATGTAAAACAAATCTGTCATTGACCTTTTTTTCCCCACAAACACAAAAATAATATAAAGACCGATGACTTACAGCATTCCTAATTCCCTTTGCTTAAAAGGAGCTAAAACAGTTTTCCAGAACAGCCCATGGATCAAGCATCATATGAAATGCAGATTGCAGCACTGCTCGGCGTGCATCCATCCATACCAGCCAACTTCCATGCTGGACCACAACATTCAGTGGTGTGAGATTTATTCAACTCCAGCTCATTCCGAGAGATACATGTTAAAAATGGCAGTAACAGTAAAAAGCAAGAGCAGAGATGGGGGTAGGAGAAGACAAGAGCCAGATGAGCCTTGGTTTAAGAGCGAATTTAGCCTAGCAATCTTGGGCAGCTGTGGCACAACAGGATTTGGTTTAAGTGCTTTTAGCTCCCGTGTGATCGATGTGAGTGCGCTCAGGAGAGAGAAAGGCTAACGCTGTTCCACGGCCTGGGTGGCACTCCATGTACCTGACTCCGCTTCTGCCCTTCGGGATTTTTTTAAAAAAGCACTCTCTGGGTTTTCTTTGCCCCTCACAACCCACCTGCCTTTTCAAGGTTGTGCTTTGAGGCAGCTACTCAAAACAAATCAAATCCTACTATGTGAGCTGCCCTGATGTAAGCAAGGACACCATTCCTAAGGTGAAGTGACCACAGGGATGAAAGGATAGAGGCACTTTCTCTTTAATCAGCACTTCCTTTGTTTTTTTTTTTTTTTTTCTTTTCCAGGTATACAGTACCACGGTTACTCTAAATATTGTCTGAGATACTTTTCCTCTCATCAGCCCCTTTTATTTCCCCTTTTTTCTCACTCACATACTTCTACATCATTTCTGTTTTCACAAAGCTTAGCTATAAGAGTAACTTCTGGTCTTATTCCAGTATTCTGGGGACTCGTATGGTTTCTCATTTTTCAACAACAGAACCAAGTGAAGCCATACCAGTTGTAGACATCAAAAACATCAACTAAGAAAATGCTTATAAGTCAGGAGCCACAAGGAAAAAAAAACCCCTCAAGTTGCTTAAACATTATACAGAGTAGATACATACACTATACACCCAGTATCCTATTCCTGCTGATATCTTTGACTGTTTAGGCAACAGTCTGTGTTGTCCATTTCAATAATACCCTAACTGGCACAGCAGCCTTCTCTCATTTAGTAGATTCAATCACTACTTGCTGATGGAAGGCAGAAATCACAACTACAAGATGCCATTCACAGTACAATTCTCCCATGACTGTAATGTTTTTATCACTTATAATCTTTTGGACGAGATTCCGTATCTTGCTCAATGTATCATGAAAAAGGAAAACAAACACGAGGCAGCAGCAACAGCTTTGTCCCGTCTTTACTGAACTCATTAATCAATATTTGTACCATTTGTGAACCAAAAACTGAGCTGGAAAGCAAAAACCTCAGAACAGTGCCTGCAGCCTTGGGCCTTTTTTCCCCTCCAACAAAATACTATGCCTGTATTTCATATTTCTAGAAGCCACATCCGTTATTCAATTATTCAAAATACTTCAGCAAAATTCATATTTTATGAGCCCAGAGTAAAACCAGGTTAATTGGTTTGTGTCAGATTATAAATCTAATCTGAGTATACTCAAAGCACTCAGGTCAGATTAGCAGTAGTTCATTCTTTTCTCAGGAAAAAAAAAAAATCCCCTACATGGAAAAAAATCCTCATCATGTACAGCTGAGAAGCGTGGGAAAACTGTCACTAAAAGATTGAAAACTTTTCCTACTAAACAAAGAAAAACCAACCTAAAATATCTGGGAAACACTCATGTATAACAGAAAACATTCGTTTTCAGAGTTCTTTGGGGGTGATATATATATTTCTGGCTGGGTAAGTAGATTATCTGAACTAGTTTTCTTTCCCTGCACATTCTGTACGCTGAATTGAGAAGACGTGGCAGGTTTTTGCAGTGAGAAACATTCGCTTGAGGAATTCCCTCCGATGCGTTTATCTGATGTGTTATTGACAACGTTAACTAATGACTAGTCATTAAATCCGGCGAACATCTTTACAGCCTGCTGCCCCGGTCTGCTGAAAAGAGCAACAACAAAGCCGTTAAGAAGCATCTGAAAATCCTGCAAGGATCCCCCGTGGCAGGATGTTCCCCCCTCGTCCCTCAGATAGCTGGTGCATATGGATGAGATAACGCAGGGGAGAGATGCCTGACAGGGGGGTTATCTCTGGCAGCAAGAGGGCGAGACCCCCAGCTAAGAATAAATATCTTTGTCTGGAGAGCAAGGTGTAGGGAGAGACAAAAAATGAGGTATCATTGACTGAAATACACTGCTTTACACTATTAAAAGCTACACACATTTCTCACTGAGACAGAAGGCTCCTACACACTCCCTGGAAACGTGCAGGACTTCTCCCAGCAAGTTTGGATGCAGCTCTGTGGATACTCTCCCACAAACTGAGAGAAAGTATGTCCATATGTATGTCCCATCAGAAACTGGATGGTAAGAGACATTGAATCCTAATCTGTACTATTTCTTCACTAGCTACAAAAATAGAGGTACTTCACTCATCCTCTGAATTGTTTATCTGCTAGTAGTGCTTCTTTTGCTTATCCTGTGTGCTAAGCAACCTGTTAAAGTCTCATGTCTGTTTTCCTTGGTCCATTCCATAAATAATTCATGTTACAATAGACCTAATCAGCCATTATAAAGAACCTGAAAATCAAGAGTGGGTTTTGGGCCTCAATAATGCAACTGTCCGCCGCCAGAGGCCTGGGCAGAGACAGGGGTTTGTCCGAACACTCCTCTCTCCATCCGTAACAAACCCTTTCTGGAAAGCCCCAAATAATCTTTTCTTCCTGGATGGTCTCCTCATTTCACGTGGGGAAAGGCCCTGATTCTAAGAGGTTGTCGTGGGTTAGTACAGTTTAGCTTTTAGTTATAAAAGAATGTAAAATAATTCTCCAGGTCAGGACCTGGGAATTGCTTTGGAAGAGACAGAGACCCATCAGAGAGTTAATTAGAATATTGACATCTATTCTGACCACTGAAATTCTTGGCTGGGACTTTGGGAAGTACTATATAAAACCCCTTGATTTCCTGTAGGTGGGGTCTTTTCCTTCTTCCTTTGGCCAGAGAGAGACAAACTGCTTGGGTGCTCTGATCTTTGAGATTCTGTGAGTCCTTCCTCCTTCATCAGCTCGGCCTTGAAACATCTAACACCAGGAGCCACAGAGGGAAAAACAACAACTCTAAGTATATTTACCTCTTTCTTAGCAGCATGAAGCTTCCAGAGCTCAGCCCTTCTCTGAGAGAGTAAGAAAAGACAGAGTGAACATAAAGAACAGCAGGATGAAGTCAGTCAAGCAAGAGTGAAAAAAGTATTGGGACAGAGGGTTGAATAGTTGGTTGTTCTATTCTTACTTGAGCCATGGAAATGAACTCTATATTTAAGTCATTCTTTTAAATTATAGGAAAGATATGCATTTGGGGAGATGATTGTTTTAATTTGTGTGTAGATTTAAGCAAAGGTGTTTGTGATGAACTAAGTATTATCCTATAAGATGCTTGAACAGAGATATAAATGAGAAACCCTTGTGCCAGTGAAAAAGTGAGAAGATATCTCTGTACCTTGAACCGAAGAATCCTTTGCTTTGGAGTTACTCATCTTTAAAAGGTGACACTCCAGTATGCAAAAGTCTAAGACCCATGACCCATAAGCAGCTTGGGAACCTGCTCCTGGGAAGGTCACAAAGGCAGGTTTCTCCGGGCGGTTGTTTTTGTGACAGTTTAAAACCCACAAGAGAACTGTTCTAAGTTGTCAGTGGGATCCATGACTAAGAGAGACTCTTCCCCTAAAGAATTAATAAAAGACTATTATCAGATAGTGAAACTGACTGAAAATTACAAGTTTTGTCTCTTTATGTTGTTTTGTAAGAAAGTGAATAGTTTGTAAGGGAAGGGAAAAGCTTTTTGAAGTTTCATTCCATTTTAGTTTTTTTCCAACTCTGTTTTTTTCTATTCCTTTAGTGTAAGTTAATAAACTATTTGTTAATTTTAAAGTTAAGCCTGCTTTGTTTTTCTCCTAGTCTCTCACAAAAAGAGTAAGTACCAAGGCCAAAATTTAGTAAACGTAAAACCGCTACATTGAGTAGTGTTTCTGCCCAGTTTAAAATTAAAACTATGACAGATGTGTAAAACACTATCAGTCAATAAAATTTCACCTGCAGGCTAAAAACTGAGAACTCGTTTTGCAAAACTTAAAACTCCATAGTATTCAATCTGCAAAGATTGCTTTTCTTGTCACCACGTTCTATCTTCGATCTCCTTGGCAAAAACACAACCAATACATAAAGGGCACAATGGGTTTAGGTCACACCTTCCAAGGATGCTACCTGGCAGTAAAATGCAGAGCTAGATATTGTTTTTCACTGAGCATGCACAGTGGCTGTGGTTTGTTTCCTAAAACCTCCCCTTTCCGACTTCACCTCAGCTCTGCTTTGCCCTTTTTTGCAGCTGATTTCTTGCTTGCCTATTACACTGCCTATGTCCTCTGCACTAAGGTTGTAGAAGCCAAAAAAGAGACGTTTTAAAGAAATTGTCTTCATTTTTTTCTTGTGAGGATGAGAACTCCCTATTCACTCTGCATAAAGACTGCAAGTGCTCAGTCTTTGAGGAACTAGACAGACTTTGAAATTCCACAAGAAAATATCAGATTCTCATTACTGCTGTGAACCCTATTCAAACCCAGATTTAGACAAGCAATTAAACTAGAAACAGCAATTTTTGCCACCAGCTCTTCTACTCACACTCCAGGCAAAATTCTTTGGATCACTGATGATCCTCAGTATCCTCATCTCTTAACCTCACTTTCAATGACTGAACTCACTTGTTCACATAATCAGAAGTCTCGGGAATACTATTTATTACTATTTCATCAACTGTACCCGACTTTACATCACCTCCATAGACCAGGTAAACCAAACAGTAAGTGCACATCAAAGGCTGATGCTCATGGAGGAACAGCCATTTATTTCCAAACAGAATTTTCCATCCTCACTTACATTGTTAATTGGCGTAAACAAAAACAAGACCAAACGCTTGAGGTACAGCCACTCTTTCAGAAAGGAGACAAAGGCAGGATCTTGCCATCCTAGCATTTTGGTGACGCCAGAAGGAAGGGGACAGGCACCCATCAATAGCCAACTACACACCCTGTGTTTGCTGTAAGTAAATAATTGGCCTGCAGACGTGACACGCCAAAACCAAGAACTGCGCCTGCAGGGATCCTGTAATTTACTCTGCTGCAAGGCTGAGAGTACAGGGCAACTGCTTATCCACAAAAGCTGTGATTACCCAGCATGGAAAGGAATTTTATGACCTTGCAATGCCCTCTCTTTGATAACCACTTGCTCTGTGTGTTCAGCAGTACGAGGCTGCAAACCACACCACGGAGTTAATAAACAGTTTCCCCAGGAAATCTCTTCCAAAGCACCAAGTGACTACACATTTCTATGCATACAGCTGACCTCTGCATAACAGTGAGTTCTCAGGTGGTACCCAAAAAATGATGGGCCCATCTGTAAAATTATTCTGTTATCAATTTAAATGTTTGACAGCATCCAGCAGATTTAACTTTCACGTGAGCAGAGATATAGTAACTTTCTCCATTTTCAGCAGTCAGAAATTTGGAAGGTGAACACATTAACTATCTCTTTTCTTAAGGCACTGCCATTTTTAAGATAGAGCTTGAGCTATCTAGCAGAAAACATGCCTATAAAGTAAGGATTAAACAAACTCAGGCTTGAGTAGATGGTTCATTTGAGATCAAAAGATAGGCAGGTGTCAAAATTCATCTTTGATAAAACACCATCCATCAACTTTGGTTCTCCCTCGAAAGTATACATTTTTCTTCCCAGTGCTACAGTAATGACATTTCACACAGCACATCATGCCACACTTTATATTCTCCTATAAAGGTGATTTTCATTCTTGTGTCTAAGCTTGTATCCAAGCTTAACTCAAGCTTTGCATTTTTGTTTAAGTAAATAATGTAAAAATATAACTGGCAAAATTGCATTGTTTCCTATTTTAGACTCCCCAGCGATTACCAGCAAAAGTCCCTGTATATCCCATTCAGAAGCATTATGCTTCCCTACACAAACTTTCCTCCTAATGGCTTGTTCTTTCAGAATAAGATTACCTCATTAGCATGGTGGAATGAGTTTGGGTAAATGAATGGTACCTATATTGTCAGTAAAGCTGAAATGCTATTGCATACATACTTCTCTAGGGAGACGCAAGTAAGATTTAAATCAATTCACTGCACATTTTTTTATTATATAAGAAGGGGAAGAAAACTGGTACATCTGGTGTGAGCTGACCTTCCCTCAAGACACAAAACTGTTGATCCTGTTTTCTCCAGCATCTGCTAGATGTCATGGTAAATGCAGTTAAATATGTGGTATGCTATAGGGCATACCATATATGGTACTATAGGGCACCATCTACTACATATATAACATCACAACAGAGCAATTTAAATAAGCAAAGCACTCTAACACAGAGGAATGGCTGTTATTGATATGTTGGAAGAATACCTGCATTCACTAATATTTCATATGGTGCCTTTCTGGATTTAAAATAGACTTGCTATCACAGATCCAAATGATTTTAAATGCAAACTGTGCTTCACTTACCAATTCAATGATGTGTGCACTATACAGATAACAGCCAGTCTTTTATCTGTGTTCCAAACAGAGATCATGCACCAGATAACTTCTTCATTATTAGCCAACAAGATCACTCTGATCCTTCTATCTTTGCTGCCCAGATGCAAGACTGAGAACTGCGCTATATATCCAGACCATAACTGCCACTCATTCATGAATCTTGCTCCCTTCTTAATATCTGGCAGCCTGAATGGACCAAAAATCAGCCTATGCTTTTCCTGTACCAGCCACTTCATCACAAACTAATAAGAAAGGTTTTTAATAAAATGTCTGAGTTTTTGTTTTGGGGTTTTTTATTTTTTTGAGTGCAATTTTGAAGTCATTCACATAACGATAGAAAATCAAGTCAATAGGAGAGAGCTTTACAAGAATCCGAGTCTGGTCTGATTTGAAAGAGTTTTTGAAAGAGATATTCGTCATCTTGAAGAACGAGAGCTCAGAAAAATGTTTCACATTAAAAAAAGCAAGTTTTTTGGTCTATGCAACACACACATCATTTGCACGAGGGTTTTAGCAATATCTTCATTGAATTGTGACTGCAGCAATTATAAAACAACTGCTTTTACAGGTAACTTACTTAAGATTTTGACAAAAAACACAAAGAACTCCTCCAACAAAACCCCAGCCTCAGAAATTTCTTTACAGACAGTCTATTCTTTGGTACCACCCTGCACCTCAGCATTATAAGCCAAAAAACAAACTCCACACTGCTAAACCAAAGCAACCCACCTTTGAAATTCCATCATGAGGCTCAATTGGCATTTCTATGTGGGCTGGAATAAAGGTGGAAAAGCCTGGCCACATAGGTGGCATAAGAAATCTTCAAAAACATTCTGATTTGCTCTAGGACAACCTCCAAGTAAAACACCAGAACTCTTTCATAGCAAGAGCTGTTACTCACAACAACTTTGCTCAACTTCAGGATGAACTTCCAGAGAGATTTACCTATAGAGAAAAACTTACAGATTTACCTATAGAGGAAAAAAAAAAAAAAAGCCAAACTTCAGCATAAAAAACTCCAGTTCCCAGACATGCTGGATCTTGAGATGCACATTTCCTTCATATTTTATTAGGACCCCAGATAGATTTAAATCTCAAACAGACTGCTGAATGGCTGCACGTGAAGTACAGCACCACACAGCAGGAATAAAGCTCTGATGCTGAGCGATCTGTAATGTAAAAACTCTCAGACTTTGAAGGTTTTTACTAAATCTTCAGCCTAAATTACTTTGTTCATCAGAGCAACAGAGAGATTAATGTGGCCTTAGAGCCCTGGAGCCAACTTAATTGGGTACTACAATCTTTGCTGGCTAGTTAAATGGTTTTCAGTAGATCTTTTTTGTTTCCCATCCCTTGCAGATGCTCAGGCTGCCATGGGAACCTGAGCAGGATGACTACTTCTGTCAATCCAAAGTGCAGACAGGCGCCGCATTTCTTCTGGTGGACACGAAAATCGGAATTCATCATTATTAGGAAGAAATACTTCAGTATGAAGGTGGGAAGACACTGGCACAGGTTGCCCAGTGAAGCTGTGGATGCCTCATCCCTGGAAGTGTCCAAGGCCAGGTTGGATGGGGCTTTGAGTGACCTGGGATAGTGGAAGTTGTCCCCTCTGGCAGAATGGCTGGAACCAGCTGAGCTTTAAGATCCCTTCCAACCCAAACCCTTCTATGATTGCATTTGAAGAAACGTCGCCATCAGCTGAAATAAGACTTATCCCATTTTCCATTCTTCTTTTGGGACAAAGACACAAAACAAGTTGGGTAAAATCACTCCTTTTGGAGAAGGTTGTAAGTAAATGTTGCTGGTGCAGGGCTAGCAGATTTTATCCATCCAAGGAGACCAATGCAATGACCATGTATCTAAATACATGTGCTAGAACTGATTTTCTCACATAAAGAGCCAACCTTCCATCTTCTCTCCTTTCTCAGGAAAAAGGTTTGAGTATTTGGCACGTTTGGAGCACATGCAAACTGAACATGATGGAGTATCCCCCAACCCAAGAAAATTCTTAAATGTTTTCTTTACTCCTCAGTAGCAATCCAAGTAGCTCAGTTTCAGTGAGCTAACATTCACTACAAAACCACACATCTATCAAAGTATGCAAAAGTAGTGAAAGTGCCTTCATGGATCTGTATTTTGCTTTGCAAGGGGTTGGAGAGGTTTTTTCCTTTGCTGATTTCACAGCTCAGAAGGAGGAGGAAAATCTCTTGATTGAATATGATAGCCAGCAACTTTGCACATAGAAAAACACAGTGTGCTCTCTGCTGCTCAAAATGAGTTTTCAAAAGGAGTGAGAAGACTGGTATGAAACATTAAAGTTTCATTCTCAGTCACCAAGCTGAGTTTTTGACAGAGGAGGGAAAGAGTAGACTATCAGCTCCCAAAGCGAGAAACAAGTGAGAAACTCCTCAGGACAGCTAACTCTGTGTTTAAGCACAAAACCAGACTTGACTGTAATCTCTGGGGATCCTGATCAAAGCACATCACCTGCCTTTGCCAAACAGACCATCTGACCTCCATTTTATACCAACAATAGATGAACCGACAAACTAGCCACAAGCCTAACATAAGAAAGGCAAAAAGCTGTCAGCCTACAATAAACTTACCTTGAGACCACAAGAATATCATCTTTGAATATTTCCTGGCACTATTTTATCTGTCTCACCCAATTAATACTAATATACTTCCCAGCTAATACAAGGGCTTCAAGGACTTGTTGCCCGTCATCATGATGGTGATGAAGCATTCAGCACAAGATAAGAGTTGTAAGGAGGTTTTGTTCTGGCTTAAAAAATATACTCAGTGAACTGAAATTCCAGTACTATGTTGCAGTACATTTCTATTAGGTGGAGGTTTATAAATTCTTCTCCAGAATCCTGTGGCTCAAAGCTTCTTAAAAAGGTTAAAAAAAAAAAATAAAATCAAAAACTCACTTGCCATTCAATGTCTCTTTTAGGAAACTCAGTTTCAGATACACACACACATATAGATATGTATACATAAAAGAACAAACCTACAAGTATGTATTCAAAATGTATTCAAGTGGTTTATAATTACCATTATTTCTATCAGCACTAATGCAAGTAAGACATTCTAAACAGATTCTTTCAGGAAAGAAAAACATCTTTTTTTTCTTCTACATGAGAGAATGTGAGATCTTCAAACTTCTTCAGAAAAATGCATGCTACATTGGCATAAAGGTTCACCTTGATGAAAACCAGTTTTTGTTTTTTTGGTTTGTTTGTTCGGTCTGGGGTTTGGTTTGGGGGGGGGGAAGGTGTGTATTTTTGTTTGGTTTAGAGGGGTTTGTTTTGTTTCTAGTTTTTTGTTTTCCTAGATTTTGTTTTCTACCATACTTGTTTAAAAAAAAAAAAAGCTAAGCCATCAAATAAAGAGCATCTTGTACATAAATACTACTGGGTTTTCCTGACTATTGTGCAGAATGAACTTCAGTTACTATGTGGCCACAATTCCTGAGCTAGTGGGTTATGAGCCTGACAGTGATCCTACATTCTGGTATGAGGATATAGAATGCTGTAAGGAAAGATGGAGTAAAAAAAGGAACTTGTAAATACATTAGGAGCAATAAAAGGAGAGGGAGGGGAAGAGGGAAGGGGAAGATCCTTTGCTTGTAAGTAGAGAAATGGACACAACTGATGCATTCACTGCCTTTTGGCTTCACTCTTCACAAAAACGTTCCATTGTGAGCAAACCCTTAAGCATAATCAAGTTCAACAAAGAAAAAAGATGAAAAAAACCCGAGCGGATACCCTGAACTTGGAGCAACACAAATTTAAGGTGCTAGAGCAAATGACCTCGCTGCACATTCAGTAAAGCACTGGAACAGAGCAAGAAGCAGCAGAGTCCTCGAAGAGGGGGGGCTGTTTCCAGACAAGATTAGATATCAGTCTCAGGATTAAGTGCCATTACTCAGGACAAGCTAGGACTCAGTATTTACCAAGATGGTGCTTTCTGCTTAAGCTGACACAGATAGAGCAGCTGGGATGTTCCAGGTTATTCCCTGCTTCAAGGGGGCAAACACATTAATCACAAGACACGCTTGGCAAGAGCCCAGCACAAACAAGGCTGATCAAAAGAAAAAAAACTGTGAAGAAGATGTGGGTCTGTCAGTAGCTACTGGATGTTTGAACTTTTCCAGTTTGAGTCACAGACTGAGCCAGCAAAATCGGTGTACAGACAGCCTGTCTCCTAAGGGAGAGAGTTTGTAAACTCTGCCTGCTTGGGCTAAAGGCAACAATATAGAGTAATGCTTTTTTGCTGCTCAAAGCTTTCTACAGCTCCTCGTTTTTTGGCCTTTTTTTTGCAGAACTATAAAGCTAAAATGAGCACCTGCCTAAAGCAAATACAGAAATAGGATCTCTCAACCAGTAATTTATATTATACCAATCTTCTGCGAGGAATGTAAACAAAATACAAAGTGCTATTTTAGCGTACGTGCAGCCTCTAGGGTTTGTTTGTAAAATGTGCTGGACCAGATTTTCAGTATCAGACGCAAAAGTTATGCCAGGAAAAAAAAAAAACAACCCTCAACGCAAAGCAGACTTCATTGCACGTAGCTGTCCCCCTCCAGGCAGAAAGTGGGTCCTGGTGCACACAGTGACCTGTCCTCAGCATGTAATTCTCTGTTTCTCACAATTAGCAGGGCATTCGGCCAGAAAAACACAAAAATATCAGCTTCATCCCATTGCCTTGGTATTGTCATATATTTGGCTGGTGAATTTGAAAATCTTCGTGCTTAATTCCAAGTACACACTGCCACAGATCAACTGGCCAAAGAATAAAATGCAAAGTGAAACCCGCCTTGAACCCCAGAAACAACAGAGAAGGTGCACACTGGCTTTAGGTTTCAAAAAGAAGAGCAATTGTAATTAATTTCTCTTCTTCCATGAAAAATTATGTTTGAATGGATCTTAAACACCAGACACCGGATCTTCACAGCCATTTGTGAGACAGGTCAATATCCCATTTCTTTTTATGGAAGCAAGTGGAGACAGCTCAAGGTCCTGGTTGGAAGCATTTCAGCCCCTTGGAATCATTGCATTGCTTCAGCACTAATTCTGTGAAATAGCTGCTCTGATATGGAAGGAAAGGTTCACAAGTGGGCTTTAAGCGAATTCTCTGAGGTTCACTGTGCAAATCGTTATCAGGAATTCAATTTTATCACAGGTGTTTTATATGCTCAAACCATTACATCAGCTACTGTGAGGACCTGTGGTAAGGTAATAAAGAAGCACCTGAAAAACTTGTTAAATGTGTTTTTTTCATTACAGATGCTCACAGAGACGGCTGAGTTTTTCAAAATCGTGGCATTCTACAGATTGCTTTACACAGACAGGGTCACAAATCCACTCCAGCCCTTTGGCTTTGGGCCTATAAACAATTTGAAGTGACAGAAAGGTTTCACTCTAGCATTATGGTCAACAGGGATAGGGCTAATACAGAGTGACTACCAGGGCTGCAGAAAGTGAACAACAAAGGAAATGCCTGAAAATACAGAGGGAAAGGGCTGGCTCATGGAGACCACATGATGTGCACCACCCTTACAGAGTCCATTTGGGAAACAGAGCCGGCTACACTAAGGCCAAACTGCAGCAGATGGGGAAAGAGACACGAGAAGACTCATGGCCCAAAGAAAATTCAGTCACAATTCTTGTGCTAGCATTTAGATGAGAGGAAATGGTTCCTCCTG
>JAIXNV010000667.1:0-19523 GCA_020917445.1 Riparia riparia
GTTAGCCCTTTAATCCCTATTGGTTGATTGTTCTTACACATGCAGCAGATTACACAGTCCTTTTTTTCTGGCTCTCATCTGGTTCTATCATCCCGGAGTCATTTACCAGCTTTTGTTCTTTGTACATGACTTCTGCATCTTGTTTTGCTTGGTATGTGTCTTTGACATCCTTGAAATGGTTACAGGCCTATTCTTTCTCATAAGCTGGATTGCTCACATGTCCCCATTTTTGGAGGAACTCATCCTCCATAGGCTGGAAACATTTCATGTGTGAGGGAGGAAGGGGCAGGTCCAGCCTTGCCTTGCCCTGAAACCCCAGCACTGCCCTGCCCTGTAACCCCAATCCCCCAGAACCTCTATCCCAGCCCAGCAGTGTCTGCCAATCCCTGGCACACCAAAGGCAATGCTCCACAGCCACCTCTGCAGCCCCCAGCCCAGCTCCTGAGAGACCAAGTGACCCAAAGTCCCTCCTGGGGGAAGGGCCCAGCAAGACCATGGGGTATTCAAGGCTGACCACAAGGCAAGCACACATCTTGACCCCAACTCCTCTTGGAATTTCTATCTGACACTGCTGGAATCCCGGAGTTGGTAGCTCTGTGTGTGTGTTTCTGTATATCTTATTTGTCTTTCTCTTTCTGTGTCTTCCCCTTCTAATACCCTCCCCTTGCAAATTTTGAGAGACTTAAAATTGAACCTGAATACAGTTTGCGAATTTGAATGGGCCAAGTAGTGCTTTGAGAAGTGTTTTTTATTGATTGAATGTTCTATTGAATCTTTTGCCAAAGATTCTGTTTTTTCTAAAGTTGTCAGTAAAGTCTGTTTCGTCATTTTGAGCTCTTGAGAATCTCTTGTTGCTATTTCTCCAGTGCATCCAACTCAGAGCACACAAACAAATGTAATTCCTTTTTAATGTCTAAGTAAGAGACTTTTTTGGGGGCTGGGGGTCAGGTCTTGTCTGTCCTGCTTGGCACAGCCCAGGCAGGGCTTTCACAGCCACACTGCACACTCCATTTCTCACCTGCACCTGCTGGTGCCTCTGAGTTCTGCTTGCCCAGCCCCAGGGACGCTCCCCTTGTCTGCCCATTCCCCCACGGTCTCTGGGCAGGGATGGCCTCAGTGGGGGCTGCTGACATCCTCAGATACTTGGAGGCTGCTGCTGTATTTGACTTCTCCAGAGGCTTCTTCAGCCTTCAGCTGTTCAGTGCCCCAGGGCTCATGAACATTCAGAATACCTTAACAGCCAAGCCTCTGGGAATAATTTGATTTAGGTTTTCAAATATTTGTGGTTAATTAACCAATTTCAGAAGTGTATTAAAAGTGAATATATATTTACAAAAGGCAGTGAGAAAAGATTTTTAATGTCCGGTTCAAGTTTTGTTTCTGTTAATGCCTTGATATGTTCAATCTCCAGTGGACACTGAATCCAAGCATATTCTAATGCAGTTTGAATAGATATGAAAATCAAGACCCTTTATGTCTGACAATCAAGCAGACTCTGTCCTTACTCCCCACCCCACCATTTCCCCCATCCAATCCCTGGGACTCAGAGCAGCCTTGTGCAAATCTGAGCTCCCTCCACCCCAGGCTGGACCTGCAGGTTTCAGCTCCTGGGCTCCAACTCCCACCTGCTTTCCTTGGAGAAGGAGCTGCCCGAGACACAGAGGGATGTTCATTTATTGTCAGCCAACAAACCCAAGGGAAGGCACAGCTCCATCAAATGCAAAAGTCATTCTTCTCCCTGGCTCTGCCCTGCACCTGATCCCCACAGCCTGTCCTGTTTCCTTCATCCCTCCCATGGCAGGGAGGGATGTCCCTGACTTTCTGGGAAGAGGGGGCTGTGCTCTGGCTATGGAGTTGGCCCAAGTGCCTCTGAAGTGGGAACCACAACTCATCAGGTTTGTGTCCTTTGAGGGACCAGGAACTGGTGAGACTTGGAGGCACAGAAAGGTTTCTCTTCATGGCAAACATAAATGTGAACATGATGAAATTTAATAAACATGAAAACACTTCCCTCAGCTCCTTGTGATATCCCAGCAACATCTGACATGTCCACAACCCACAAGTGATTTCCACACAGGAAAAATTTTCAAGACGTAAGAAGAGGTGATACATAAGAAACAAATACAATTAAGACACTGACTAAGGTGTTATTTAAACTTCTGAAAAATTGGACTCCTCTGGAAAGCTCAAAGCATGAAGTCAGTCAAGGGAGACACATTGACATGACCAGAGAAGAGATGCATGAGGAAATCTGGGAGCAACAGGAAGGACATAGATCCAGCTTCTCTATATTAAGAAATGCCCTTACACATGGCCATTTAAACAGGAGAGCTGGAAACACCTGAAGGAAGAGGGCCGTGAATTATTAGACTGAATGTTGGTGGCAAAGGTAGAGAGGAAGATCAGTGTTTCTTCTCTGGCCATTGGTAGAAGAATCCAGTAGATCCAGGAAATTCCTGTTCCTGGTGGGAAAACTTTGCCACTTCTTAAAAGTACTTAAGTGACCCAGAGAATAGAGATATGCTTGTATATTATGAAACTAAAAGGTATTTAAACCTATGCCCCATTCCAGGCAGACATCAGTTGTGTGCCCATGGACAGTCAGTGCCACTCGGGCCCTGAGGTGCCGAGCTGGGATAGGCATCTCTCAGAGAGGAGCTGAGGGAGAGCAGAGCACCTTGCAAGCTGCAGGTCCCTGACAGCACTGGAGGGCTCCTGTCCCAAAAACATCTGCTCTGCTCCAGTCTGGAACAGGGACCAGCATCATGCTGGGATCATCAGAGAGCTGAGGTGTGTGCTGGAATTCAATCCCCTCCCATCCCACAGCAGCCCTGCATTTCCCTCCTCCAGCCTTGGTCTCCAGCACAGCCATGGAGGCTCTTTGGGCTCTGCACTTTTCCTGCAGCCACCAAGGGCAGCTGAGCTCTGCCTTTGGCACAGTCAGCCCTGCCCAGCCCAGGCAATGCCCAGCAATTCCTTGTGTGTGCCTGGCCTTGCTGTCAGCCCCGGCAGCGGCTGTGTGGCCCCTTTGTGCCGCGCTGGCCCAGCCATGGTGCCACAGCCCCTGTGCAGACCTTTTTTTTCTGAAAGCAACCCTGGGATATATGGGGAGTTTGGGAGTTTGATTTCCATTTCAGCCACGGGTGCCTGTACCAGAATGACAATTCTCCTCCACAGGAAGGAAAGGGCCGAGCCCCAGTGTTTCAAAGACTGATTAGAGGCGGCCTCAAAGAGGCCAAGACCAGCTAGACCTTTTCTTCCTGGCTGCTTTTTTCTGGTAGCAATCCTTGGATAGATGGAATTTGGGAGGCCCCATCCCTATTTTGTCCATGGGTGTCTGGACAAGAAGGACAGTTTTTTCCATAGGAAGAACCCCTAGTATTTCAAAGGCAGATGAGAGCTGGCTCTCAAGAAGCCAAGGGAACCTAGATATTCCTGGCAGTTTTTTTTCTGGAAGCTATCCTTTGATATGTGTAATTTCAGAGGCGGAGTCCCAATTTATGCCATGGACACCTGGATTTGAAAGATGTTTTTTTCCATGGCAAGAAAACCATGGTCCCCCAGTGTTTTGAAGGCAGGTGAGAGGTGGCCCCCAAGAGGCCAAGACCATCCAGAGCTGTCTGTCCTGGCAGGTTCCAGAGCTGTCTGTCCTGGCAGGTTTCATCTGGGAACAATCCTTGGATATTATAATATAGAGATCGAATCCCAATTTTGGCCATGGCCCCCTGCAGGAGAAGGACAGTCCTTTTGCACAGGAAGGAAAGCACAGAACTCCAGTGTCACCCTGGTTTTTCTGAGTTTTTTAAAGCCTTTTGATTGTTCATAAGATGGAGTCAGACCTTTTAGCTACTGTACAATATTAAGAGCAGTTTCTGCCTTTTCTTACACATGTAAGATAAACAAATCCTTTGTTTTTCATTCTCAGTCCTTTGTTTGCATATTTCTAACCTGAAAACAATTGTAACTGACAGTTGGTCTGGCCATTTGGCTGGGAGGTGAAAACTTCAGAAGCCAATCTATAGCCAGACCCACAAATGTATAAAAAGTAAGAAATAAACAGGCAGGGGCTCTCGGCCTTGGCTCAGCCTTGTGCTTTCTCGGAGGAACCCTCTGCCCTGCAAAATCTCTTGCCTCTGTGTGATTGCTTTGCGTGTCCCAATCACAAGTGGTGACCCTTCAACGTGTGGGAGAAACAGTCCGGTGAGGTTTTCCTTCCCCTCTTTCCCTGTTGTGTGCCTGCCATGCAGGACACTCTGGTATTGGAGCTGTGGGGGACCTCTTGGAGCAGAAACACAGTGAGGTCTCCCGGGAGGGGCTTCAGCGTCTGCTCACGTGGGGCAGATTCTGTGGGTTCTGTCACTCGCCAAATGCTGTGCTCAGTCAGCAGGTGTGGTTCCTCCTGTGGGAACATCTGATGGGTGCCCTTGAAATAGAATATGATGAAGAGGTTGCACACTTGTTGCTGCAGTGGAAGTTAGTTGAGTGGGCTGTGTTTAGGTCCACCCCTCCCAGCTCGCAGTCCTCGTGGGCTGTCTCCCCTGTTTCAAAGCTGGACGGGGGGCTGGAAGGGGGCAGGGTCATTATATTAGACCCAGAAGTATTGTCTGAGCCCGAACTTCAGCTCCCTTGTGAGTCGGACTCAACCCCTCCCTCCCCAGTCTCTGCACCGGGTGGTTTTTCCCCCTCGGGCTCTGGCACTGATCTCTGAGGGGAGGGGCGCGTCCCGAACCCATCGGCGCTGCTCGGGCAGCGGGGGGGTGGGACCCTGCTGAGCCTGGGGCTGGTCCCACCTGTCCCCGCGCTGAGGAGCCGCCAGAGCGGGGCAGAGCCGCCTCCCCTCCATGCCTTCCCAGCGTTGGTGGAGGGTATGGCCCGGAGGTGTGGCCCTCACTGTCGTTTGACCGAGATTCGGTCACTGTGTGGTGTCCATGCTGCCGTACGACCATCACTTATCCGATGGAGTCGGGTGGAGCAGAGCACCCCGCCCTGCCACCCGGGCCAGGGCCGGAGGGGGGTGCTTTGGCCGCTTCTGTCCATGTGCCACCTGCTGAGGGAGTGTGGGGCGGGGATGCTGACAGAGGCAACGTCCCGGTCAGTCCTTTGATGGACGCTGCCCCCATGGGCAGGGTGACAGCTCCGCTCCGCTTAGGGGTGGCGGTGCCTGCAGGCCTCCCCCCCCCCAGCAGGGACTCTTCTCAGGGGGGTCCCAGACACTCCGCTCCCCACGCCAGCCCTGTGGGCTGCAGCTGGGGGCGGTGCTCTTGGGGTGGGGAGGGACTCTGGCACTGCCAGATGTGATGGGCTGCCAGCGGGGGACGGGGACGGCGCGACCCTGGCAGTGGCCAAGGTGCTGTCGCCGTCTCTGCCTCAATACAGCCCGAACTCCCCAGCTGCACCAGGATGTGTGCCCGCCGCGGAGCCATCTGACTGGTCTCCAGCGGCCGGTGCCACGGCGCTGCTGGCAGGGTGCAGCCCCACCACGGATGCAGAGGGCCGGGCACCAGCGGCTGGTCCAGACTCCGCTTCCTGCTGTGAGCGTTACGGCAGCGGCGGGCACCGAGGTGTTTATGTTCAGTGCAAACGGGGACACAGCCGGAATGCGGCCGGTCTTTGACAAGAGAAAAGGGCCCCACACTGTTGGCTCTCCCTCCACAGCCTGGTGGACGCTCCCCCCCCGTCAGGTGACCATCTGCCCAAGAGACCGCGGGCAATTCTGGGGGAAGGTAAAAGCTAAGGCTGAAGGAATGAACGGTGGTGCTGATGCTGGTGCTGGACACGCAGTGTCCGGTGTTCAGCCGGTCCCCAGCCGAGTGCCTGCCTCTGACCCTGTGGGGCCCACAGGGCAGCATATGGAAGGTGCTTCTGCTTCATCTGAGGGTCTTCAGGCCTTCCCTGTCCTTCAGGGTGCCACTCATAACACCTATCAATCCTTGGCTTGGCAGGCCTTGACAGAACTGCGTGATGCAGTCAGAAAGTATGATCCGGGCTCAGCTGAGGTGGTACAGGTTCTCCGTTATTTTAATGCCAGTCTTTTGACACCCTTTGACATTCGGAGCTTGGCTCGAGCCCTTTTCCCACTAGTTGAATATGACTTCTTTGAGCATAAATGGACTCAGATGGCAGGCAGAACGGTGGAACAGAATAGGACACTAGGTCAGGGAGATCCTAGGCATATGGTTAATATCGATATGCTAATGGGAACAGGCAATTATACCAGGGCTGACGGGCAGGCTGGTTTTGAGCCCTTGGTCCAGGAGCAGTGCCAACAAACAGGCATGGCAGCCCTGGTTCAGACCATACAGCTGGCTACTCCACAGCAGTCCTTTGCAACGATTGTCCAGGGAGTTGATGAGCCCTTCCTGTGCTTTGCCGGACGGCTGACGGCTGCTGTGGAGAAGCAGGTGAGTGATCCTGTGGCAAGGAAACTCATGCTTCAGTCCCTTGCTCGAAGCTACTGCAATGCTGTTTGCAAGAGGATAATTGAGGCGCTTCCTGGGGAACCATCCATGTTGGACATGGTTGAGGCCTGTGCGAGGGTAACCCCTTCCAGCCAACAGATGGTTGCCGTAGCTACGGCTGTACAGCCAGCCATGACTACGGTTGTCCAACATACGGTGGCTATGGCTGTCCAACAAGCCGTGCCTACAGCTGTGCAACCAGCTGTGGCTACAATTGTCCTGCCGACAGTGGCTACAGCTGTCCAGCCGGCTGCGCCTGTGGCCGTGCAACCGGCTGTGGCTGCTGCTGTGCAGCCTGCTTGGGTCGTTCCCCAGGGGGTGCACCAGCAGCAGTGGGGTGCTCGGACCAGGAAGAAACAGGGCGGAAAGGCACAGAAGCCTACAGCTGTCTTGTTTTATTGTGCATGATGTGGAAGGCCAAATCACGCTGCAAACACGTATAAGGCAACAGTGCAGGTGAATGGTCAGCTGTTGGGCAGTTCGGGAAACGCGACACAGAGCGCGAAGGCGAGACGCGTGCCGAAACGAATGTCTCTGCCTCAGCCCCAACCAATGGAGATCTGCTCAGCAGGCTTGCAGCCAGCACCCGCGGTTCAGCAGGTGTTGATGTCTGCACAGCCGAGTCTGTCGTGATTGATTCGGACAAAATACAAAAGGTTCCCCTAGATGCCTTTGGTCCCTTGGGTGATGGCATGAGTGCCTTCCTGATGGGGAGGTGCAGTGCCACCATTCAGGGTATCATGGTGCACCTGGGACTGATTGATGCGGATTTTTCCGGACAGATTCACACAATGGTCTCCACACCCACCCCCCCTCTGACCAGCCCAAAAGGCACACGAATTGCTCAACTTGTTCCTTTTAAGTCTTCTGTTTCCAGAACCAAGGACCGGTCACGAGGAGACGGTGGCTTCGGCTCTACAGGGCCACCTCAGGTGTGCTGGACTGCTGTCCTGACCAAAGACCGTCCTGAGACGCTGTGTACCGTGTCCATGGTTGGTGCCACGCCATTGGAGATTCACCTTCGTGGCCTCCTAGATACGGGGGCTAACGTGAGCATTCTCTCCCTGGCTGCTTGGCCCCCGCAGTGGCCTTTGACCCTGGCAAAGACATCGATCATGGGCTTCGGAGAAATGAAGCAATGCTACATGAGCAAAAATCCCGTGGCCATCACAAACCCGGAGGGACAGACAGCCATAACTTGGCCTCATGTTACTGAGATTCTTCAGAACCTCTGGGGGAGGGATGTATTGGCCGCATGGGGTGTGCGATTGGGAATGGATTTTTGATTGGGGCCACTGTGATGAAGGGCTCAGAGTGTCCCACACCTCCTTTACGGTGGCTGGTGGACAGACCCATCTGGGAGAACCAGTGGCCCCTTCCTCATGACAAGCTAGTTGCCCTCCGTGAACTCGTACAGGAGCAGTTGAATCAGGGGCATTTGGAACCATCTACCAGTCCCTGGAACACTCCTGTCTTTTGTATCAAAAAGAAGTCTGGGAAATGGAGGTTGCTACAAGACCTCCGAATGATCAATGCCGTGATGGAAGGCATGGGAACATTGCAGGCTGGTATGCCATCACCTACCATGCTTCCTGCGGACTGGCCGGTCCTCATTGTGGATCTGAAGGATTGTTTTCTTACGATCCCTCTGCATCCCGATGACAGAGAAAAAATTTGCCTTCATGGTACCAACAATAAATAATGCTGAGCCCCAACAGCGGTATCAATGGAAATTTTTGCCTCAGGGCATGCGAAATTCCCCAGTGTTTTGCCAGTGGTATGTAGCCTGTGCCTTATCTGGAGTTCACAAGCAGTTTCCTGATGCTCACGTCTATCATTATATGGACGACATTTTGGTGGCTACGCCCACCCAGGATGAGCTGCTGAGGATACCGCCTCAGTTGTTGAATGCTCTGCATTCACATGGACTGCAGGTAGCTCCAGAAAAGGTACAACAACAACCTCCCTGGAAATATTTGGGGGTCAAAATTCTGGAACGGACAATCCGTCACCAGGAGGTGCAATTTGTGCAATCGGTGAAGACACTGAATGATGCTCAGAAGCTGGTAGGTGTTATCACTTGGTTATGTCTTTACTTGGGACTGACCACAGCACAACTGTCTCCCTTGTTTGAATTGTTGAAAGGGGACACTGATTTAAAGTCACCTCGTGAATTGACCCCTGAGGCACGAAAAGTGCTGGAGGAGGTTCAGCAAGCTGTTTCGGCTTGCCAGGTGTACCGCATTGAACCTTCCATTGATGTCACTGTGTTCATTACCACTCCTGATTTACATCCTACAGGTATTATCGGCCAATGGAATGATGATTGGACTGATCCTCTGCACGTTTTGGAATGGGTCTTCCTGCCTCATCAGCCGCATAAGACGGCGACGGCGCTGTTTGAATTGATTGCGCGCTTGATAATTAATTGCCGGCAACGCTGTTTGCAATTGATGGGTTCAGATCCCTCAAAGATCATACTCCCGCTTCAGAGGGAGGAATTTGATTGGAGCTATGCAAACAATGTTTCACTGCAAAGTGCTCTCAGGGGTTTTTCAGGGCAAGATTACTTATCATCTGCCTAGCCACAAGCTATTGCAAGTGGCCAAAAATACTCAATTTTCTCTATGATTCAAAAATAGCCAAGAGCCAGTGCAAGGCCCCACCGTCTTCACTGACGGTTCGGGCAAAACAGGAAAAGCCATTGTTACCTGGCAGGATGGATCTGAGTGGCAGGTTTTGGAAGGCCATGAGGATGGGTCAGCCCAGCTGGTTGAACTAAGGGCTGCTGTCATGGCATTTGAGAAATTTTCCCAGGAACCTTTCAATTTCATCACGGACTCTGCCTATGTTGTCGACATCACACAGCGATTGGGTTGTTCAGTTTTGAAGGAGGTCAGTAACCCTGTCTTGTTTAATTTACTGGAGGCCCTGTGGTGTGCAATTCAGGCCAGAGTTCATCCATACTACGTTCTGCATGTAGGGAGTCACACTAATTTGCCAGGATTTCTAGCGGAAAGTAAGGCAAGGGCTGACAAGTTGGCTAACCCAGCGTGGGTAGCCCCTCAGCCTGATGTGCTCGCGCAGGCCAAGGCATTGCTTGGGTTTTTCCACCAAAATGCGCATACGCTGCAGAAGCAGTTTCAACTGACAGCCACTGAGGCTAATGAAATTGTCGAGTCGTGTGACGACTGTCACGCCCTTGGTGCGCCATTGCCGGCAGGGGTTAACCCCAGAGGCCTTAAAGCCTTGGAACTTTGGCAGACCGATGTCACCCAGGTCGCCGAGTTCGGCCGGCTCAAGTATGTGCATGTCACGGTGGATACACTCTCCTTTGCGATGTGGGCTTCTGCTCACACAGGAGAGAAAGCCCGAGATGTCATTGCCCACTGGAGGCAGGCCTTTGCTGTTCTTGGCATACCTTCTGCTGTGAAAACCGACAATGGTCCTGCTTATGCCTCGCAGCAGGTACGGCAGTTCCTACAGTCATGGGGTGTGTCACATAACTTTGGCATCCCTCATTCTCTGATGGGACAGGCGGTTGTAGAACGCAATCATGGTACACTCAAGCGTGTTCTTCAGAAGCAGAAACGGGGAATGCAGGGTGAAACCCCACACAGTCGGTTGGCAAAGGCTTTATACACCATCAATCACCTTACGGTGCCACAGAACTCAAATAATCCTGTCGTTTTGATCCATCATCTCTCGTTGCAGGCTTCGGACTGTGAGCAACAGCCTCGAGCGAAAGTACGGGTCCGAAATTTAGTCACCAAGCAATGGGAAGGACCCTATGACCTAATCGCTATGGGGCGAGGGTATGCGTGTGTGTCCACGGACACTGGGACACGCTGGCTGCCTTCAAAGTGTGTCCGTCCTGACCTGCGACCGCAGAGGCAGAATTCAGCTGACAGGCAAGGTGGAAGCCGTGATCAACTTGAGAACCAACAAGTGGATGAATCCTCGAGTGATCGCTCCGACGATTCCTCCACAGACAGTGATTGAATTTGTATATATTCCCTTTGTAAAATTGTTTATTTTTCTTTTTCTGTTTTTTCTTTTTTTTTTTTAAGTTAAAAGGGTGAGATGTTACCCTGCTTTTTCTGAGTTTTTAAAGCCTTTTGAAATGCAGTCAGATCCTTTAGTTACTGTACAATATTAAGAGCAGTTTTCTACCTTTCTCATAGATGCAACATAAACAAACCCTTTGTTTCTCATTCTTTGTCCTTTGTTTACATATTTCTAACATGAAAAACAGCTGTAACTGACAGTTGTCTGGCCACTGAGGCTGAGTGGTGGAAACCCAAAAAGCCAATCTTCTGCCAGATCCACAAATGTATAAAAAAGTAAGGAATAAACAAAGAGGTAGTCTTCCTCCTCTCTCCGCTCTCTCAGGAGAAGGTGGAAGAACCTATGCCTTGAAAATTATTCGTCTGCCTGTGACTCCTTTGTGTGTGTCTCGGTGACACTGGACCTGTGGAAATATTCTTGACCAAAAGAGTGATTGGGCATTGGAATGGGCTGCCCCAGGAGGTGGGTCAGTCATCATCCCTGGAGGTATCTAAGGAAAGACTGGATCTGGCACTGAATGCCATGGTCTTGGTGACAAGGTGCTGTTGGGTCACAGGTTGGACTTGATGCTCTCCAAGGTCTTTTCCAGCCTGGTTGATTCTCTAATGATGGTGACACTGCAGGGTCCTGGGGTGCTGCCTCCGCTGAGGCGTAGCGACCTGGTTCAGGAACGACACGGCGGCCACGGCCAGGCTGCTCGGGCCACCAGCTCACAGACACCAGTGTGGTGGACGGCTAATGGTGTTTATTAACTGGTTACAGGGAGTTATAAGACCTCTGTTTGCTACATCACATCCGTCTGCTTACGTTTCAAGTTACATGTTGCTTAGCTTGTCAAGGACACTAAACAACTAAGTGTTGAGGGAGGGATTCTGTCTGCCTGTACAGCGCGATATCTTCCGGCCGCCTGTCCCTAATCTCCCACATTCCCCAACTCCCATTACTAAGTAAAACACCTATAAAAGTATAAATGTTATAAAAAATGCAAAAGCTGTTAAAGTTAGCATAATAAGATACAACGTGATATAACATGTTAGTAATAAGTGCACTTCATGGTAATTGCAGGCGTTCGACAAATAGGATGTCGACTTTCTCTAAACAGCTTCTAACAAACGACACTAACTTGTTCAAAATGCAAGGCCCAAAAATCAATATCAAGAGTATCATGGTGAGAGGGCCTGTTAGGGTGGAAACAAGGGTGGCTAGCCATGGGGACTGATTGAACCATGACTCGAACCATCCTCGTTGGGCCTCTCTCTCTCTCTTTCTCTGGGCTTGTCTTTCTCTCAGTTCGGCCATGGAGTCTCGCACAACTCCGGTATAGTCTGCATAAAAACAGCATTCTTCTCTCAAGGCAGCACAAAGGCCTCCTTGCTGCATGACCAAGAGGTCCAGTCCTCTCCTGTTCTGCAGGACGACTTCTGAAAGTGAGGAGATAGATTCCTCCAGAGAGGAGATGGATTTTTTCAATTCTTAACAAGTCCTCATCAATGGTCATTTGCAGCTGAGAAAGTCCTTGGTGTTGGGTCACGAGAGCTGAAACACCTGTGGCTGTGCCAGTGGCTCCTAGGCCAAGGAGCATTGCAATGGTTATACCTGTCATTACTTCTCTTTTGTGGAGCTGGATGGTTTCTTCTAAAAAGCGATACATTTCCTCTTCTTGGTGATACAGGACTCTAAGGACAATCAGAACTTGGACACAAAAGTCAGCAAGGTTATTGAATTTACCAAGGTACACACAGGGAGTTATTCCAGATTGTTGACAGACCCACATTCCTGTTACTAATGGGACTGCCCACTTATCAGTCTTTTGGCTAGGTTGGATGAACTCAGCACAGATATTTCCCATCTGCTTTGCTAAGGTTACATTGCCAAAGCACTTGCCTCAGCCTGTGACTTGACTCAGGGTAATTTCCCTCCGGGGGGTGTCCCATTTACAGTTGTGTGGATTATCTGCTGCAGAATATTCGAAAGGAGCATCAAGGGTGACACCCTCATAAAAAGGAGGTTCTGCATTATAACATAACCAGCATGATTTTGTAAAGTTTGGATTGGATTGGTTCAACGACAAAAAGGTAGCATTTAACACACTAAGAAACAGATTGTAAGGAGCTGGCTTAGGTTTTTGGTAAATGGCTAAAGGACAGGATGAGGAGGAGGTGCTAGATGTGGCCTCCCTCTTGTGTCTGCGTGCTGTGAGACTCTGATAGTGTTTGAATGACTGGGGCACTGAAGATGGGAGTCTAATAATTTGCACATTCACCCAGAAGTTACGAAACGCGCAAACAAACACTGACCATACCTTTCCTGTGGCCCAATTCACATGGGTTGGCTGTAAAATCGTCATTGTGTAGTTCTTACAGGTGTGTTTTTCCCCATTTTGGGGTGTGTATATCAGTCCGTCCATCCCGAACTTAGGTTCACTACAGCCGTGGGGAGCGTACCTGATTTGCAGGAACTTGTCAGGTTGCTGCGGTTGCCATCTATTGCTTGTCACAATAGTTTCGCACCCCCAGTATCCACAGTACCCCTATTTTGGATGGTTACAGTAACTTTTGCCTGGGTTGGAGGCAGGGCACCAATGGGTTTGGTATACTGAAGAATCTCTAATTTTAGGGATTCCTAGTTGTGAGGGAAATATGTCTCTTAGCTTAAACTCAAGGGATGGGCTCTCTACTGTAATGATTTCTTTGATTGCCTCATCACTCGAAAGATGGTGCAACATCTTTCTGATGTTACCATCTGAATGGTTGGTGAGGGTAATACACTGCATCTGCTTGGCCCCTGCCCACAAGACTAAAAAATAGAACTACACAAAGACACCGTGGTTGCTTGGATCTCACCGGTGCAGGATCTCTGTGCGCTGTTGAACTGCTCGGTGGTTCATCACTTTCTTCTGGTACCGGAGTGTATGCATCATGGGGGCATCTGGTGATCCAACCCTGCAAATGAGACTTCACAATTTTCATTAGTTCTATTCCGAAGGTCTGGTTTGATTGACCTAAGTGGACACCATTTTACTTTACCATCTTTTTTAACAGCAGCATACCCTCGCTCCGTGAGTACTAGTCTCCAGCCCTGTTCCCATTCTGCCAGTTCATTTTTAACTAAAACGTGCGGGCCTTCTTCTAGTGCTCGGGTGGCCCAATGTCTCTGGGCCAGGCTGTTTGTCTCAGCTCCCCTAGGGAACTGATTTAGTGCTAGCAGAGTGGTTGCTAGTATATGTGCCTGGTCTCCTGAAGGAATGGAACTAGTAAAGCCCTCTGTTTTTGCTAGTACTTCTATTTTTGCTTTTAGGGTTTGACTTGCTCATTCAACGATGGCCTGCCCGGTGCTATTGTACGGAATGCCATGTACTAAAGTGATTCCCCATTTAGCAACAAATGTCTGAGTTGATTTTGAAATAAAATTTGGGCCGTTGTCTGTCTTAATTTGCTTTGGAATGCCCAGCCACGCCATGGCTGTCAGCCAATGTTGAATGGTTGCTTTGGAGTCAGTTTTTAGGTGTTGCGTGGCTACAATCACTCCACTATATGTATCTACAGTCACTGCAAGCCATGCTCAGGGTTTTAACAACTGACACAGGGTAAAGTCTGTTTGCCATATTTCTGAGGCTTTGAGGCCTCTGGGGTTGACTCCGCTGGACCACAGTGGTGATTTTTGGCAGTGAGGGCATGTGGCTACAACGTGTTTCCCGTCGGTGCTTGAAATCCCACATTTTTTCGCTAGTGCCTTAGCTCCGATGTGAAGAGACTCGTGTAGCTGATGGGCATCTCTCAGCGTCCACAGTCCCTTTGCAGTGGCATCTGCTTTGTCAATGCCCATTTGAAAGAATCCTTTGACTGGATTGTGGCTATTAACGTGGATGACAGATATGGTGCCTTTTCGTGAAAAGAGTGCCTCTTCAAGCACCATAGCCGCTGTGGACACTGCCACGCCAGGCCCTGACATTGCTAGGCAGAGCCCAGCCACGAATATAGAGCCAGTTATGATGTTGAGGTGCTCTTCAGGAAACAGTCCGCACGCTAGTACAACAGCAGCTGCTTCGAGCTGTTGAACTGAGAGTGTGGGGTCAGTTGTGTTGATGCATTGCCACTGCTCTCCTGACTGCCACACTGCTGCTGCAGTTGAGGTTAGCGAAGATGCGTCTGTGAAGATCGTCGGTCCTGGCTGCGGTAGGTCGACAATTTTTGGTGGGAGATCAATGTCAACGATTGTAAGCAACTGAGTCCAAGGGGGTTTTGCTGCATAGTGAATCTCTCCTCCAAAACCAGCAAGGGCCATGGCCAGATGCTCTGATATTGTTGTCGATTGCGCAGAAAGCTGCTTGCGGAAGGGCAAATATATCTTGGTGGGTTCAGCACCTAAGTGCTTCAGGGCAAGTTTCCTGCCTTTCATGATGATGTTGCCAAGACACTCAATTCCTGGGGAAAATGTGTGTGACGGTTTCCCCAAGACCACCCACAGTATTGGTTGGGCTTTATCAGGTGGCCCTTGGGCCAGCGCTCCTACTCCTCCTTTCTTTGTAAAGTGGACGTATAAATCAATTGGTGCACCTGCATCCCATCTGGTGAGTGTGCTCACTGACATTTGCTGCTCGATAAAATCAAGCGAGCCTGTTGCTTCTGGTGTCAGTGTTTTCTGCTCCCACGAGCTTTTTCCTTTCAAAAGGTCATTCAGGGGGTCCATGACCCCAGGAGGAATCAGGACGATGTTGCGAAGCCACTGTAGAGATCCTACCAATTGCTGCATGTCATGGAGTGTCTTAATGTCTCAGTGGATTTTTACCTGAGGAGGAGTTATGTAGGAGCTTGAAATCCCTACCCCTAAAAAGGTTACACATGGTCCCTTTTTTATTTTTGTGCTTGCGATTTCAAAACCATTTGTTTTTAAGGTCTCTGAGACTGTCGACACTACCTGGTCTACCTGGCTCGCTGATGGTGCAGTAATCAGGATGTCATCCATGTATTGGACAATGGTCACGGTCGGGTCGCTGCGTCGGAGTGGCTCCAGTGCTCAGTCTACTGTGATCTGCCAGATAGTAGGGGAGTTGACCATTCCTTGGGGTAATACTTTCCACTGGAAGCGCAGATTAGGCCACTGACTGTTCAGAAAGATGATGGAAAAGGCAAACCGCTCTTTGTTTTCATCATGCAGGGGTATGGAAAAGAAACAGTCTTTAATGTCAAGCACTGCACAAGGCTGCCCTTTTGGTATCATTGAGTTCATGGGCAGCGAGGTTTGCACGGGGCCCATTGGTTGAATTTTCTTATTTACCTCACGCAGGTCATGGAGAAGGTGAAACCCCTCGTCACTCCGTTTGGGTACTACAAAAACTGGGGTGTTCCAAGGGCTAGTGGAAGACTCTACATGACCTCACTGTAATTCACGATCGACTAGCTTAAGAAGAGCATCTATTTGAGGCTTTGACTGGGGCCACTGCTCAACCCACACTGGGTCGGACGACTTCCACTTTAGCTTGATTGGTGGGGGTGGGTGTGCTGCAGTGGCCCTTATGGTAAATTTGTCACCCTGGCTCTTAAAAGGGCTAACGCGTCTCTTCCTAGCAAGTGTGGGACTCCTGACATGACATATGGAAAAAGGGTGATGGTTCTTTCTGGTTCTTTTTCAGTGTGAAGTGTAATTCCTATCAACTGGGCGCTCTTGCGAGCTCGGCTCAATCCCCCGACCCCACCTACCATGGGTGCATCCTCTGATTTCCAGTGTGGGGCCAATTTGTCTCAGAAACAACAGTGACGTCTGCTCCGGTATCAATCAGAAAGGGGACACTGATGGCAATGTCATCTAAAACATCATAGCGAGTACAGATCCCCCATATTACTGGTGGGTTGTCACACTTCACTGCCAAGGCCACCCAGGGGTCTTGTCCCCAGGGGGTGGCCCTTGCTGTTCCTGGGACAGGGACAGATACGGCTGGGTCGCTGGCTGTGCCATAAAGTTGGTATCTTCTCATGGGGGAAAAGGGTTTGGGAGTGCCTCGCCCCATTTGGGGTTTGCATAGCTGGGCTGCTTCACATCCCAAGTGGGAGAGGGTTGTGTGCAGCCCTGTTGCCCTCTCCCCCTCCCGTTTCCCTGGTTCTTAGACCAACATTCTTTGGCAAGATGCCCCTTTTTTCCACATGCCCAGCATGGCCCCCTAGGTTGCGACTGGCGTGGGGGGACCGGTGTTGAAGGGTGCCCTAATTGGGGGCAGTCCATTGCAACGTGGCCTGCCCTGCCACATTTAAAGCATGCCATTACAGTAGTTATTGCAGTACGGACGGCTGCCTGGATTGGGGCAAAATGTTCTTCTTTCGCGACATGCCTGATCATGTCTGTGAGGTTGGACCCGGGTGGTAATGACCTTAAAATGCCCTTAATATCTGAATTGCACTGTTGGCGCAAGCACTCTGCTAACACAGGACCTTTTGCCTCTGAGGGCAAAGCTGAGGAGTCAAGTGATGCTTGGAGCCGATCTACAAATTGTGTAAAACTCTCACTCTCACTTTGCTTTATTGTGGACCATGATGATGGTTTAGTAATGACCATGGAAGCAGAGCGGATGGCTTCCCTGGCAGCACGGGTAGTTGTCATGACCTCGTGGGCCCGTAGGTCCTCAGCTGTGCCTGGGGGGTGATCATGGTTGGGTCTGTGCCCATGAGCCACTGCAGGCTCGAGCCGTGTAGAGGATGATCTGCACCAGTGACCAGAGCTAGTTGCTTTGCACAATTGTCCTCCCACTCTTGTTTAAAAATTATCATCCCTGCCCCATCAAAAATCAATCTGCAGGTTTGCTTTATGTCAAATGGGAGCATGTCATCCCCTCCAAAAACACTATCAATGAGAGTATAAACCATTGCTGAATTGATCCCTCTGTCAGTGATAGCTTTAACAATTGCTTGTACATCCTTAGGATTTACTGGTGAGTATGTTCTCTGGTTTCCGCCTGCCCCCCCCACTCGGACTGGAAAAGCCAGTGTGGCCGATGGACCCCAGTCGGCACAGGCAATTTTTATTTTCCTCCAATCTGTGAGAGGAGTTTGTTCTTTTTCTGACTTCCCCTCAACCCGAGTAGAAACATTGTTGTTACTGATTTTATATACTGTTACTTCTTCTTTGTTGGAGCCAGAGCCAGAGCCAGCGGCAGAGGACCGGCTGTCCCAGTCCCAGCTAGAGTCGGTTTCAGAGTCGGAAGTCGACTGACTGGCTGCTTCCGGGCTCTGGACCCTTTTGGTCGGGCTCCGACCTGGCCCCTTTCCCTCAGGGCTGAGCTACTCCATCCCTCTTGGCTCCGCCCCTTTCTCTCAGGGCTGAGCCGCCCCTTTCTTCCCCCCTTTAAACTGTGTTCCTTAAAAAAATGTGCTTTTTGGCAAGTGTTCCGACTAGCTTTAATTCCCCTCTTTCTTCTGTTTGTGTGTGCCCGCGCTATCAAACAAGCTGTTGGCAGCAGACACATTGTGTAAAAAACTTTCTTTGTTTGCTGGTTCTTGGTTGTCTGCCAAATATTCCGATTTAGTTACATTCTTGTTTTCTCCCAGCGATTCACTGCAATCTCTTGGCGTATAGGGGGGAGGCAATATTCCTGGCTTCCTCAGTTAATTGATCATAAACCAATTTCGCCTGAATTTTTCTTCAGCAGCTAACTCGGGACTTGAAGGCTTTGAAATAAGATTTTGTTCCTGCAAGCCCTCCGCAGTCATCAGAACAAAATTTATCAGCAGTCTGAACAGAGTCATTGACTTTCAGACCGCATTTTTCTACACTCTGATAATCCCCTTTAAAATTTTCCTCTGAAAAAGTTTCCTCTAAAACAGTTTGTGTCGCAGCTCCTACACCGAGCTGCGGCGTAAATTTTAGACAGCTCTGTGCAGCTTTCCAGGTCTCTTGTTCCTGCAAAGCCTTCTGCAAAGATTGAACAACCCTCCCCCATGACTTAAGATACTTTGCCGACCCTGAAAACATAGTTTCCTCGGCAAGAGCTTTCGTACACCGATCCCAAATATCTGGGTGGAGAACTTCCACCAGACAATCGATGATACTAAGTTGCAAAAGCCTCATCACTTCGAGGGTAAAATCTTTTGCTTTACAATCAATCCCCCACTGTTTATGAATCTGAGATATGACCTTCATGAGGTCTTCCATCCTCCTCACGGGTCCTGGGGCATCCCCCTCGCCGAGATGGTCCCGCTGCTCGGCCGTCGTTCACCCGTCCAGGCGACTCCCAATCTCCCGGGCGACTCCCGAGGTTTCGGCACCATTTGCTGCCTCCGCTGGGGCGTAGCGGCCTGGTTCAGGAACGACACGGCAGCCACGGCCAGGCTGCTCGGGCCAGCAGCTCACAGACACCAATGTGGTGGATGGCTAATGGTGTTTTAACTGGTTACATGGAGTTATAAAACCTCTGTTTGCTACATCACTTCCGTCTGTTTACATTACAAACTACGTATTGCTTACCTTATGAAGGACACTAACCAACTAAGTGTTGTGGGAAGGGTTCTGTCTCCCCTTACAACACGATAACTTCTGACTGCCTGTCCCTAGTCTCCCACAGGCCAGGAAGGGCTGGGGGACAGCAGGGAAACCACTCAGGTTTGTGGTGGCCTCTGAAGTCAGCCAGAAATTTTGTTCCCATGAGCTGTGTGTTTCCTGTGCCAATGCAGATGTTGTTGCTCAGAGCCAGGGCTGCCTGGCAGCCATCCCCAAACTGTCCTCAGCATTTCCTTTGTATCACCTTGGCATTCTTTACCCTTCCTGGTACAAATTTCTTCCTATTGCACACTCCTCTTCCCTCCCCTGCAAACAGCCCACCTCTGATTGCTCTTTCCCCTTTGGCCCCACTTCCCCAATTCAGCTCCTGAGCTGGCACCATGGGAACGTCCCTTGGGGCACAGGATAATCCTACAAATTCTTCAGGAATTGTCTGCAGGTTCCTGCAGTGCCTCATGCTGCTCCCTTGCCAGAGGCACCACAGGCCAGGGGGGCACATCTGGGCTGCTG
>JAIXNV010000668.1:0-19498 GCA_020917445.1 Riparia riparia
AAGCTCCAAGGCTTTAAGGCCTCTTGTTGAGGGTTAAGTTTCCTGTAGAATTTTTTTCCCCCCCATGAGTTGCTAGGAGACTAAGTATTGATAGTTAAAGGGTGCTTAACCTGACAAGAGAAGTTGATCACTTGGTTTTGGGGGAGGGAGGAGGCTCCCGGGAGCAGAAGGGGGAAGACTCACTGCTCTTGGTTTTCCCGGGGAGGACTGTGAGGCTACTGAGTAGCTGCCTGGAGTCCACGGCTAACAGAGGAATCTAGTCCTAGGAATTCTATCATCTGTTGGAGCACCCAGGAATTCGGAGTTTCTTCGTTGCCCTGCTGGATTCTGGGTTGGCCCAGGGTCCAGCCGCTGCGGGTTCTCAGGCACTGCCCATTTTGCCTGCCAGGACAGACCCCTGCCTGCCGAGGACAATCCACCGCTTCCAGCTTCCAGCCATCAGCGCCGGAGTTTCCACCGTTTGCCCCTCGGAGTTCTTGGTTCTGTTTTACTGTTATTATAAGTGCTGTTGTTGTTTGTCTGTCCTGTTATATTTACTAGTAAAGGACTGTTATTCCTTCCACATAGCTCTGAATGAAAAGTTGTTTTTTTTAATCTTCCAAATTATAATAACACAGAGGGAAGGATTTGAATTCCTTATTTCCTAGAGAGGCCTGCCTCTCCTTAGCAGACACCTGTCTTTTTCAAACCAAGACAGAATTTGGCGCCCAAGCCGTGGGGCAAAGGGCATTGAGAGAAAAAGGAATAACAGTTCTTAAGTGCCTACATTGTTGTGTACTGGATATCATGTTGTCTGTCTTAACCTGGTTTGGGTGGCATGTGGGTGTGGCCGTATTCCTCCCATTTGCAGGCTCTTATCTAAACATGGGCCCTGTAACTAAGGCTACTGTGGCTGTCATCCAGTTTGCTGTATGGGTTAACGAAGTGAGGAAATCGTGGATTTTTAATTTCCTCTGGAAGGCAGGCACATGCATTCAGGGCTATCATACACTAACTGTGTGTTTCTGGGCTTACTTTAACAACGGTACCTACTGTGAAGAAATGACACCGGGGGAAATTTTTTCACAACCCTTCACCCAGCTCTTTGGGCCTACCCCACCAGTCTTTGAAGGGTTCAAATCTCTGAATGTTAATGACATCATACAGTGGCTGGTGTTGCTGGTATGCCTGTTCTGTTTAGCATTTAGAGATTAGGGGAGACTGACCTGGATAACCACCCTGATACCTACCCTAGGGAATAAGGATACTGCCCCACGGCCTGAGCCCGTCCCACAGCCTGACCCTAATCCACAGCCTGACCCTGCCCCACAGCCTGACACTGCCCCACAGCCTGCCTCAGGAATAAACCACCCAGATTTGGTGAAAGAGATAGGTGAGATGCTGAGGGAGTGCATTTCCCCTGTATTAGCCTCATTAGCCCCCTGCCCCGACAAAGGAGAGTCTGATGGTGCAGCAGCAGAACCCACAGACGTTACAACCGTCCAGGTTCCAGCTGAACCACAGGGGCAGCCACAGCCAGCAGCAGTGGCCCCTGTAGAAACAAAGAAGTATAAGGTGAAATCAGAGCACCCAGGCAACAAGGATAAGAAAGGAGGGCCCTCACAACCCACGGGGGAGTCAGAGGTTGAGATCATCACTGAGTCCCTGACATATGAAAGTCTCCGTAATCTGCAAAAAGATCTTGCACGATGGGGACATGAGGCTTATACAGCCTGGTTAGTTCGGGTCTGGGACCTTATAGGTACAGGCGTGCAGCTAGATAGTAGTGACGCAAGGAATTTAGGACCCTTGACCCAGGACTCAAGTGTGAATCAGGTATTCGTAAGGGAGCCAGGGCCCCTTTCCCTTTGGGAGCGGCTTTTAATGAGTGTAAGGGAGAAGTTTGTCCACAGAGACAGAATGAGGAGCACCGAAACAATGAGCAGGTAGATCAAGCTACAAAGATAGAGGTGTCAAAGATAGACTTAGATTGGCAACACAAGGGAAAGTTGTTCCTATCTCAATAGGCCCATGATGCCTCAGGTTATCAGGGCAGGGATGCCACCTATAAGTGGGCACGAGACCGAGGAGTGGATCTAACCATGGACAGTATTTCTCAGGTTATCCATGACTATGAGACGTGTGCTGCCATCAAACAGGCCAAGTGGGTGAAGCCCCTATGGTATGGTGGGCGATGATCCACGTATAAGTACGGGGAAGCCTGGCAGATTGACTACATCACCCTTCCCCAAACCCGCCAAGGCAAGCGCTACGTGCTGACCATGGTGGAAGCCACCACTGGATGGTTGGAGACCTACCCTGTGCCTCACGCTACTGCCCGGAACACCATCCTGGGCCTTGAAAAGCAAATCCTGTGGAGACATGGTACCCCTGAGAGAATTGAGTCCGACAACGGGACTCATTTCAAGAACAGCCTTATAAACACCTGGGCTAGAGAACATGGCATTGAGTGGGTGTACCATATTCCTTATCATGCGCCAGCAGCCGGGAAAGTTGAACGATGCAATGGCCTGCTTAAAACCACTTTAAAAGCACTGGGTGGGGGGACATTCAAGAACTGGGAGATTAATTTAGCAAAGGCCACCTGGTTAGTGAACACTCGAGGTTCCACCAACCAAGCAGGCCCTGCCCAGTCTGAGCCCCTGAGAACAAGAGATGGAGATAAGGTTCCAGTGGTACACATGAGAGGAATGCTGGGAAAAACTGTTTGGATTAATTCTGCCTCCAGCAAAGACAATCCCACTCCTGGGGTTGTTTTTGCTCAGGGACCTGGCTGCACATGGTGGGTGATGCAAAAGGATGGAGAGACCCGCTGCATACCTCAAGGGGACCTTGTTTTCCAGCGAACACTGTGACTGTATCTGTATTTATATTCACATGTATATATATGTATATTATTGAAAGGTTTAAATTCAATATAATATGTTGGTATGGGAAAAATTCGGGGTGGATAATGTTAAGGGTTAAGTTTTTCCTGTAGAATTTTTTTCCCACCATGAGTTGCTAGGAGACTTAAGTGCTGATAGGTAAGGGGTGCTTAATCTGACAAAGGAAGTTGATCACTTGGTTTTTGGGGAAGGGAGGAGGCTCCTGGGAGCTGAGATGTGGACTCACTGCTCTCAGTCTTCCAGGGAGCACGGATCAGGCGACTGCTGGCTGCCTGGAGTCCGCAGTTAACGGAGGAGTCTGGTCCTGGGAATTCTACCATCTGTTGGAGTGCCCAGGAATTCGGAGTTTCTTCGCTGTCCTGCTGGATTTTGAGTCAGCCTGGTCCAGCCGCTGCGGGTTCTCCAGCACTGCCCACTTCATCTGCCAGGGCACCCCCCTGCCTGCCGAGGACAGTCCACTGCTTCCAGCTTCCAGCCATCAGTGCCGGAGCTTCCACCGTTTGCCCTTGGGGTTCTTAGTTCTGTTTTTACTATTATTATAATTGCTGTTGGTTTTTTTGTTTGTCCTGTTATATTTACTAGTAAAGGACTGTTATTCCTTTTCCCCATAGCTCTGACTGGAAAGGTTTTTTTAATCTTCCCAATTATAATAACACGGAGGGAAGGATTTGAATTCCTCATTTCCTCCTTAGCAGACACCTGTCTATTTTTCCAAACCAAGACATGAATCTCACTGGTCTTACCAATCCAAAGGTTTGCTGCAGCTCTGGTCCAGTTTGTCTCAGAGATGTCCCGATGTCTGTCCAGCAGATCTCAGGATGACGGGTTCCCGGGCCCTGGAAAACCGTCATCTGGGACAAAGTGGAACGAGGTGTTCTTCTTTCGGCCAAACAGGTGTTTTTCTTCTCCGGAGTTGTCGGCCTGGCAGTTTGATGTTCTGGGAGCTTTTGATGTTTCTGCAGGGGTTTTGTGACCCTTTTCGGTGCTCCTTTTCAGGAGTGTCAGTCAGGGATGCCAGATGTTGTCCGACCAGGGACGTTAGATGTTTCTGCCCACTCACTCAGAGACTCCAGGTGTTTCTTCTCACATAGGGATGTCAGATGTTTCTGCTCAACCAGAGACGCCAGTTGTCGCCCGACCAGGGACACCAGTTGTCGGGGGGCTTCCCCAACATTCAGGTGGTTTCAGGGTCTTTTTCCCCCTGCACAGCTCCGAGCCAAGCCGAAGAAAGAGACGGAGTCTTCAGGTTTAGTTTTTTTCAAGATTGCATTTTTTGTTTATTGTTTCTTATCTTACAAATTTCTCACAGTCCAACAAGATGTTTGCAGCTGCATGGACTTCTCACGTCTCCCCCCGACCTGGGGCTGTCCTTATCTTTTATACTAATTACTACGTGTTCGTTATTTACTATTTCTTACCAATGTCTTTCACTATTACTAACAAGGTCATCTATACACTGACCCAATCCTCACTAACTACTTTTGCCAACGTCATAGCAGAAATGGAGTGAGGAAAGGAGAAGGAAGAAGAACGAGACAACGCCCCAGATTCTCCATTTTGTCCCCATTCACTCCAATGCTATGAACCTAAAATTACTGTTTTTTCACTCTATGATAAACTAAACTACTATTTTTCACATCCCTGTGGCCTGCAAACCCTCTCTCAGTTTAGGAAGTTTTTCCCATTGACTGAGATCAAAGCCAGTGTCTCTCTGAGCTCTGGGCTGGGGTCTCAGAGCCCCCTGCCCAGGTCCCTGACCCTCCAGGGCAACCAAAGGAATGCCCTGGACTCCAACAGGGCCAGCTCTGTTCAGGGTTTTTATTGACAACATGGATGAGGTAATGAGTCTTTTATTAGTAAATTTGCAGATGACACTAAGCTGGGAGCGTGTGTTGATCTGTTGGAAGATAGGAGTGTAGCTGTGTGGGATTTGGTTTTTGTTTTATTGTATGTGCTGTTAATTTATGGTTCATTATATGTACTCCTGTTTGTTCCCCTAATGGTCTTTCCCTGTTTTTCTCCCCTCCAACAGTTGTATTTCCATCCCCCACACTCCCCCCCTCTGAAGTCTGCCTGTCATCCTGGGGCCTACCCCTGGAGCTAGAAAGTTCTTCCAAGGGTGTTAAGTGATAGGTCAGATCCAGAGGGGGTCCCTCCCCATCATTTATGTTTGGTTTATGAAAATATCATTCATCAGTGTGACTCCTCCCTGGTGATCCCTGATTTGCTGATTCCCTGCCTCTTCCCCTTGTTCCACTCCCAAATAAAAGGTGCTGGCAAGCGGCCTGGGGGGCTCTGCCTGGGCAGTTTCCTGGAGGTGAGGAGGTCCCACGCTGGGGCTCCAATAAACTCTTGTGACCCTCTCAGCAGAATCCACCTTTCCATCTCTGCCTTCTTTGCCTTGCACCACCTGTGCCTACTGCTGAGGTCGCGTGGGAGCCAAGACCCCACAGGATGGGATTAGCGGGCGCTGCCAGCTGTCCGTACCTTTCCACACCGCGGTGCCTGAGCTAGCGCAGGCGAGCGTGGAGACCACTCATAATGCACCACGACAGCGTTTCTGGCATCCAGCGTGGGGCCCCTGACACCGGCGTACCCCGCGGATAGTATTTTTGGACTCGCATCCATTGATAAGTCGCTGGTCATCACGCTACCCTGGTTGTAGCAGCTCCGAGTTTTCTGAGTGCGCTCCCGGGGACGAGGAAGGTTGCGTCTTCTGCACCCGGAGAGGTCCTCCTCAAGCAGAGATTCACCGAAGCCCAGATTTTGACCCTCGCCGGAGGAGTGGTGAGTCGCTTCTGCTCCTTTGAGGGGGCAGGCACTCAAATGAACAAAGGAAATTGAACGGAAGCCTCAGGCTTTGTCCCGGTGCACTCACTACATTGACGCACCAAGGCTGCACAGCCCCGGGGAGGTGGGTGTTGGCCCCTTCTCCGGATTGGGTTTCCTCTGGCCCATTTTAGAGGTTTTTATCGTTGTTTTATCCTCCTTTTTTCATTTACACAGCGCAGTTCGCGTGGCTGGTATCCCCGGCATTTGGCACGGCACGGGGCCGATTTGGCTACCAGTCAGTTTCAGTTTTGCAGTACCCTGGGGTGGGGTAGCGGGGGGGTGGCGCAGGATCCCTCCCCTGGTTTTTAATGTGTGTTTGGCAAGTTGGTTTAATTTTAAGTTTTTTGTTTTCTCAGTGTTTACAGTGAGGGTCGTAAATTACCACCAGAGCTGAAATGTGTGCTAGGCTCTCCACGGCCCAGAAAGGAGTTTTTTATAGCTTAGTTGAAGTTCTTAATGTTGCCCAAGTTAAGTTTTCAAAGGGCAAGTTAAAAAGGTTTGTCCGCTGGCTTTTTCTCCATTTCCTGCAGGCATCATCTGAAACAGTTGCTGTGTTCAATTTTGGAACACGGCAGAAAAGAAAATTTTACAATTGGCCGATTCAGGAGACGAAAGATCAGCTAAAATGACACATTGGGTTTTGCAGATTAAATCTGCCATTCTAATGGAAAAGGGAATGGAGAAATCACTGAGTTGCGGGTGACTGTCCCCAGTTTCCTCTTATCCCGTACCCAAACCCTCTTTCCCAGAAAAGGGCATTTTAAAGGGAGCGGCAGAGAGACAGTCTGCCAGCTCAGGCTCCTGCAGGTGCCCAAAACGCCCCGCCTGAGCTGTCTCGGCCAAACTTCTTGGGATTTCTCGGATAGCCCTGGCCAGGCCGTCTGGGAACTTTCCCCTTCCCAGTTTTCCCTGGTTCAAAAACCCAAAGTTTGTTTTATTTCTATGGAGCATGAGTCACAAGATGGTGCCTCTGTCCCCAGGGCACAACCTGGCACCGACCGCATGGCATGGCCACCTTCATGGTCCTCCTTTTATTCTCCCCACAATCCCTTCTGTCCCCCCACTCCCTCCAGTCCCTCCAACCCCTTTCTGTACCCAACCCCGCCCCTCTCCCATGATGTCACCCGCTTTCCTCCACCTTCTCCTCAAACTCCTGCTACCCACCCTGCTCACCGACACATCCCTCGGGTGATGCCATCCAGCTCCCAAACCACCCCCCTCCCGGAAGGCAGCCGTCTCGGAGCTCTGGTTCCCATGTCCCCACTTCCTGTTCCCACGGTGGGAACCTGGAAGATGAGCCGGAACCGGGACAGCCAGAACAGCTGCAGCCTCCCTCAATTCCATCTCTTGCCCCCGTTGCTTTTAAACCTTCCCAAGGAGGGAATGTCACCCATGCCAACTGGCACCCCTTCCCCCAAACCACACTTCACGATTTATGCATGGCACATAAAGATTACGGCAGGGAGAGTCTCTATTTAAGGGGCCTTTTAATAGCCAATTTTGCCGGGGTTGTCGTTGTCCCTGTGGACATCAGGCAGCTTTTCTCCTGCCTCACAAATTCTACTGAATACAAGTTGTGGGACGCAGCATGGAGAAATCTGCTCAGGGACACCCTCCCCGATTTACTTGATAATCCAGAAAGAGCCGTTGATGAGCAGGGCAACCCCCTCACCATTGGCCATCGATGCGGTGAGGGGCAGTGGGCTTCCACAGCTGACCAGGCAGCAAACATCCCCGTTCTGGCTCTGCAAATCATAGCAGACTCAGCAACCAAAGCATTTTTAAGTATGCAGCCTCATGCTCCCCTTCCACCCTACTCAAAAATCAGACAAGGTCCCATGGAACCCTTTGTGGGTTATGTAGAAAGGCTGACCAGGGCAATCGAATTGCAAGTAAAAAAGGAGCAGGCGCGGGAGGGAATTCTAGAGGAAATTGCTTTCACCAATGCAAATGATTTATGCCATGCTGCGATTCTAAGTCTTCCCCTAGACCCTCCACCCTCTCTTCAAGAAATGCTGCAGGTCTGCCAGATAAAGGTTCCATTCATGGGCCCCCCGACTGGACAACGAGTACATCCTCCTAACACCATGAGGGTTGCTGCAACAGAAACCAGTGGATGATCTGCTACGCCAGCAAGCAGAACACCTGTACAGAAGAAAAAATTCTTCAGTCAAAGCCAGAACTTCCCATGTCATCTCTGCAGAGACAGGACACTGGGTCTCTCAATGCCCGCTCAAAAAAGAATTTGAAACATTTAAAAACAAAAAAGAGGGAGGGCAAGGGAAAGCTAATGGGGGAAAACCTCCGTTTCAAAAAAACTGAATGGGAAGCGCGGGTCCACCCTGTGCCAAGACACAAATAGGGTGGACCGGGCAGGGAGGGAAAGGAGAGGGAAAGAGAATGTAAACCACAAGACAACGCCGCCTCGTGCCACTAAAGTGGGCGAAACAGAATCTCTACCAGACTTGACACCTGACAATGACCATGACCTTGCCAAACCTATTCTAACAACAGATTCATTTGATAAACCTTATAGGTTGCGGCTCACTGAGTCGTTGCTCCTAAATGACGATGATTGGCACTTTGTTGCTGTGGACCCCAGCGAGCCTGGAACATGGCCTCAGATTGAACGTAAGTTCATCATTGTGGGGGACTGCACGTACACTCCACGTGAGGTGGAAGTCCTACCGGGAACCCTTACAACTGATCCTGGAGACTTCATCCTCTGGCTGCGCTGCACTCACCCACCAACGTTCCTACCTAAGGGACAGATAGTAGCAGAGGCCATTCCCACCTGGGATCCTTCTCCTGAGGACGTCCCATCGGCCTGTCCTGTCCAGAAAATCATGGAACGTAAACCTAAGGTAGACTGTAAATTCAGTGTGGGTGGGGAGGCCCTGAACATCACAGGTTTCCTATACACGGAGGTAGATGTGACCATACTCCCCACACTGTATTGGCCGTCACACTGGGCCTTGCAAAATGTGGCTGGACACGTGCAAGGTGTAGGGGGCATCCAATTAGCAAAACAATCAAAGAGTGTGGTGCAAATTAGGGGGCCGAAAGGGCAATTGGCCAGTCTCCTCCCTTTTGTTTTAGATTACAAGGAACCCTTGCTTGGGAGAGATCTCATGGCCCAGTGGGGGGGGGTCACAATTGACATCCCAGACCCCTCACAGGATTTTTGGGTGGCGGCCACTGAGAAGTGCCCTACCCAAAAGCTGAGTTGGAAGATGGACACACCAGTATGGGTAGAGCAGTGGCTGCTTTCTAAACTAAAATTAAAGGCACTTCAGGAGCTCGTGGAAGAGTAGCTGAAGAAAGGTAACATCGAGGAGACCACATCACCATGGAATTCTCCTGGTTTTGTCATCCAAAAGGCTGACAAAAACAAATGGCGGCTCCTCCACGACCTCAGGCAAATTAACAACGTCATTGAAGATATGGGATCTCTCCAGTCAGGGTTGTCTTCCGCAACCACGCTCCCCCAAAACTGGAAATTAGCAGTCATTGACATCAAAGACTGTTTTTTCCAAATTCCCCTGCACCCTGATGGTGCCCCAGAGTTTGCATTCTTGGTTCCTACCATCAACCGAGAGGCCCCAGGGAAACACTACCATTGGCATGTATTTCCACAAAGAGTAAAGAACAGCCCTGAGATTTGCCAGTGGTACGTTGCTTCCTTGCTGTCCCCGGTCCACGCAGCCGTAGAAAAGGCCATCATCCATCACTACATGGATGATGTCCTTGTGTGTGCCCCCAGTGATGATGTGCTGACCCACATGCTTGACCTGACAATTAATACATTGATTGTTGCAGAGTTCAAGCTGCAGGAGAGCAAAGTTCAAAGGATGCCACCTTGGCAGTACCTAGAACTCGAAATCGGCAAGCAGACCATTGTGCCTCACAAATTGGCCATGAGGACAAAAATCAGGACCCTCGCAGTTGTCCATCAACTGTGTGGGGCGTTGAATTGGGTAGGACCCTGGCTAGGTCTGACCACTAAAGATCTGACCCCTCTCTTTGAATTATTGAAGGGGGGAGAGGAGCTGAGTTCTCCTAGGGTCCTCACCCCAGAGGCCCAGAAAGCCCTGGAAAAGGTCCAGAACATCCTGTCTATGTGGCAGGCAAACCGGTATGAGCCAGACCTGCCTTTCATATTTATCATAATGGGGAGGTTGCCACACCTCCACGGGGTCATCTTTCAATGGGACCAAACAGCTAAAAAGCACTATGGCAGGGGAGATCCTCTCTTAATCATAGAGTGGGTTTTCCTCAGCCACCAGCCGTCCAAAAGAATGACAAGGCCACAAGAATGGGTGGCTGAACTGATTCAGAAAGCAAGAACCTGAATCAGAAAAATGGCCGGATGCGACTTCAAATGCATTCACATTCCACTTGGACTTAAATCAGGCCAAATTGCAAAAGCAATGTTAAAACACCTGCTTCAAGAAAATGAAGCTTTGCAGTTTGCCTTGGACTCCTTCACTCCTTCACATCAAATTTCAATTCATAGATCTGCCCACAAAACTCTGTCTCAAAAGTCACAGGGACAAAAGAAACAATCTCACAGGTGTCAATCGCCGCAGCGTGGAGAAGGAAAAAGAAGTAAGATGACTTCTGGGGTGAATTTCCCTTTCCTTCCAGTTTCCCCACCCTAAACTAATTTTTCTCTTTTAAAGTCCTTTTCAGTTAATTTGAGCCGGATCCTTACCTGAGTGTGGGAGATTAGGGACAGGCGGTCGGAAGATATCACGTTGTACGGGCAGACAGAACCTCTCCCTCAACACTTAGTTGGTTAGTGTCCTTGATAAGGTAAGCAACACCTAACTTGTAACGTAAGCAGACGGATGTGATGTAGCAAACAGAGGTTTTATAACTCCATGTAATCAGTTAATAAACACCATTTGCCATCTACCACATTGGTGTCTGTGAGCTAGTGGTCCGAGCAACCTGGCCGTGGCTGCCGTGTTGTTCCTGAACCAGGTCGCTACGCCTCAGCGGAGGCAGCAAGTGGTGCCGAAACCCCCGGGAGTCGCCCGGGAGAACGGGAGTCGCCTGGACGGGTGAACGACGGCCGAGCAGTGGGCCAGCTCGGCGAGGGGGACACCCCAGGACCCATGAGGAGGATGGAAGCTCTCATGAAGGTCGTATCTCAGATTCATAAACAGTGGGGAATTGATTGTAAAGCAAAAGATTTTACCCTCGTAGTGATGAGGCTTTTGCAAGTTAGTATCATTGATTGTCAGGTGGAAGTTCTCCACCCAGATATTTGGGATCAGTGTACGAAAGCTCTAGCCAAGGAAACTATGTCTTCTGGGTCAGCAAAGTATCTTAAGTCATAGGGGAGGGTTGTGCAATCTTTGCAGAAGGCTTTGCAGGAGCAAGAGACCTGGAAAACTGCACAGAGTTGTCTAAAATTTACGCTGCAGCTCGGTGTAGGAGCTGCGATGCAAACTGTTTTAGAGGAAACTTTTTCAGAGGAAACTTTTAAAGGGGTTTATCAGAGTGTAGAAAAATGTGGTCTGAAAGTCAATGACTCTGTTCAGACTGCTGATAAAGTTTGTCCTGATGACTGCGGAGGCTTGCAGGAGCAAAATCTTCCTTCAAAGCCTTCAAGTCCAGAGTTAGCTGCTGAGGAAAAGAATCAGGCAAAATTGTTTTATGATCAATTAACTGAGGAAGCCAGGAATATTGCCAAAAATTCTGCTGGGGGGTCGCTGGTAGAAGGGGCTGAGGAGGGACCTCCACCCTATACAGCAGGAGATTGCGTTGAATCGCTGGGAGAAAACAAGAATGTAACTAAATCGGAATATTTGGCAGACAACCAAGAACCAGCAAACAAAGAAATTTTTTTACACAGTGTGTCTGCTGCCAACAGCTTGTTTGATAGCGCAGACACACATGAACAGAAGAAAGAGGGAATTAAAGCTAGTCAGAACACTTGCCAAAAAGCACATTCTTTTAAGGAACACAGTTTAAAGGGGGGAAGAAAGGGGCGGCTGAGCCCTGAGGGAAAGGGACAGGGTCGGAGCCCGACCAAAAGGATCCGGAGCCCGGAAGCAGCCAGTCAGTCGACTTCCGGCTCTGAATCGGACTCTAGCTCAGGGGACTGGGACAGCCAGTCCTCTGCTGCCGGCTCTGGCTCCGGCTCTGACAAAGAGGAAGTAAAAGTATATAAAATCAGTAACAACAATGTTTCTACTCGGGTTGAGGGGAAGTTCGAAAAAGAACGAACTCCTCTCACAGACTGGAGGAAAATAAAAATTGCATGTGCCGATTGGGGTCCATCGGCCACACTGGCTTTTCCAGTCCGAGTGGGGGGGGCAGGTGGAAACCAGAGAACTGACTCCCCAGTAAACCCTAAGGATGTTCAAGCAATTGTTAAAGCAATCACTGACAGAGGGATCAATTCAGCAATGGTTTCTACTGTCATTGATAGTGTTTTTGGAGGGGATGACATGCTCCCATTTGACATAAAGCAAACCTGCAGATTGATTTTTGATGGGGCAGGGATGATTGTTTTTAAACAAGAGTGGGAGGACAATTGTGCAAAGCAACTAGCTCTGGTCACTGGTCTGGATCATCCTCTACACGGCTCGAGCCTGCAGCGGCTCATGGGCACAGACCCAACCATGATCACCCCCCAGGCACAAGCCGAGGGCCTGCGAGCCCACGAGGTCATGACAACTACCCGTGCTGCCAGGGAAGCCATCCGCTCTGCTTCCATGGCCATTGCTAAACCATCATCATGGTCCACAATAAAGCAAAGTGAGAGTGAGAGCTTTGCACAATTTGTAGATCGGCACCAAGCAGCACTTGACTCCTCAGCTTTGCCTTCAGAGGCGAAGGGTCCTGTGTTGGCAGAGTGCCTGCGCCAACAATGCAATTCAGCCACCAAGGACATTTTACGGTCTTTACCACTTGGGTCCAGCATTGCAGACATGATCAGACATGTTGCAAAAGAGGAACATTTTGCCCCAATCCAAGCAGCTGTCTGTACCACAATAACTAGTGAAATGGCACACTTTAAATGCAGCCAGGCATTTAAATTGGGCCAACATGCAAATTATCAGATTCCTACCTTCAGTACCCCGATCAATTAGACCCTATCAGATTCTCACAGCATGCAGACACAGGAGAGAGGCTACACCTGGTAACTCTTCCTCATCCAGTCCATTACCTATCTACCAAAAACATAAGTCAGATCCTTACAATACGTTTCTTAGTGTGTTAAATGCTACCTATTTGTCGTTGAACCAATCCAATCCAAACTTTACAAAATCATGCTGGTTATGTTATAATGCAGAACCTCCTTTTTATGAGGGTGTCGCCCTTGATGTTCCTTTCGAATATTCTGCAGCAAACAATCCACAAACTGTAAGTGAGACACCCCCCGGAGGGAAATTACCCTGAGTCAAGTCACAGGCCAAGGCAAGTGCTTTGGCAATGTAACCTTAGCAAAGCAGATGGGAAACATTTGTGCTGAGTTCATCCAACCTAGCCAAAAGACTGATAAGTGGGCAGTCCCATTCGTACCAGGAATGTGGGTCTGTCAACAATCTGGAATAAACCCCTGTGTGTACCTTGGTAAATTCAATAACCTTGCTGACTTTTGTGTCCAAGTTCTGATTGTTCCTAGAGTCCTGTATCACCAAGAAAAGGAAATGTATCGCTTTTTAGAAGAAACCATCCAGCTCCACAAAAGAGAAGTAATAACAGGTATAACCATTGCAATGCTCCTTGGCCTAGGAGCTGCTGGTACAGCCACAGGTGTTTCAGCTCTCGTGACCCAAAACCAAGGACTTTCTCAGCTGCAACTGACCATTGACGAGGACTTGTTAAGAACTGAAAAATCCATCTCCTCTCTGGAGGAATCTATCTCCTCACTTTCAGAAGTCGTCCTGCAGAACAGGCAAGGACTGGACCTCTTGCTCATGCAGCAAGGAGGCCTGTGTGCCGCCTTGAGAGAAGAATGCTGTTTTTATGCAGACCATACTGGAGTTGTGCGAGACTCCATGGCCGAACTGAGAGAGAGACTGACCCAGAGAAAGAGAGAGAGAGAGGCCCAACGAGGATGGTTTGAGTCATGGTTCAATCAGTCCCCATGGCTGGCCACCCTTGTTTCCACCCTAATAGGCCCTCTTACCATGATACTCTTGATATTGATTTTTGGGCCTTGAATTTTGAACAAGGTAGTGTCGTTTATTAGAAGCTGTTTAGAAAACGTTAACGTCCTGTTTGTCGAACGCCTGCACTTACCGTGAAGTGCGCTTGTTACTAACATTTTATACCACTTTTGTATCCTATTATACTAACTTTAACAGCTTTTGCATTTTTGTAACAGTTATACTTTTATGCGTATTTTACTTAATCATGAGTGTGGGGGACATGTGGGAGAATAGGGACAGGCGATCGGAAGATTTCGCAATGTACGGGCAGACAGAACCCCTCCCTCAACACTTAGTTGGTTTGTGTCCTTGATAAGGTAAGCAACACCTAACTTGTAACGTAAGCAGACGGATGTGATGTAGCAAACAGAGGTTTTAAAACTCCATGTAATCAGTTAATAAAGCATCATTTGCCATCCACCACATTGGTGTCTGTGAGCTGGTGGCCCGAGCAGCCTGGCCGTGGCTGCCGTGTCGTTCCTGAACCAGGTCGCTACGCCTCAGCGGAGATAGCACCTGGGTTATGAGGTCAGTGCTGGACAACAGACTTTGGAAATAGAGTGCACAGACGTAGTATGCCAAATCCCAAAACCCCAGCCAATAAAAGGAATGGGGAACCTTTTTGGGAATGATGGGGTAATGCAAATTACGGATCTACAATTACAGACTGTTTGTGAAACCTCTGTATGCGCTCACTGCAAACTGAAACAAAGACCTCCAGTGGACAAAGGAAGCCACGCGGGCCTTTGAACAGCTAAAGGAAGCTCTCATGTCAGCTCCAGCTCTGGAACTTCCAGACGTGAGTAAACCATTCTTTCTCTTCTCCCATGAGAAACAGGGGATTGCCCTGGGAATACTGGCACAGGACCTGGGCCCATATCAAAGGGCAGTTGCTAACTTTTCTAAGCAGCTGGATGCAGCGGCCAAAGGACAGCCAGGTTGCCTTAGAGCTGTCGCAGCTGTGGTGCTGAACATCCAAGAAGCACGCAAGTTCACCTTGGGCCAGAAAATGACTGTGCCAGTGTCTCACACAGTGTCCGCAGTGTTGGAAGTGAAGGGTGGCAAGTGGCTTTCCCTGTGGGATTGCCTGGCTCTTTCCTGCTCCAAAATCAGGGTGAATGAAATTCAGGAGACATTCTTTTTGAAGTCTCACTCTGAAATTTATTATCCTTATCTATTACAAACACATGAGATGTGAGCTCTCTCTACCAAGTGGAGAAAGTGAGCTAAAATGGGGTCTATTCAAGGCTATTTAAGTCCCAATTATCCAATAAACAGTTGACATCTATATTATTTGTTGTAATGCATTAATTGGTGTTATACTTGTAATGTTCTCTTCTATCTCTCCCTGCCCAGCAGTGCCCATCCCCGCCATTGGGATGTAACCTAATCCTGTTTCATCCCCCTGAACACTGATTGCGTGATGCCTCTGGGTCTTGCCTATGGGCCCTGTCCCCTGGGGAAAAAGCCACGGCAAGGGAGGGGCCAGCACTCTCTGGCATCGGCTTTCCATCGGGAAGGGTCTCAAAGCTGAGCAGGACATAAGAATAAAAGCAGAAATATCCAACCCGAAGTTAGAGAGTCAAGACTCTCCTTTTACCTTCGGCGGCCGTCTAGTCTCGTGGGGAAGGATACAACTGGTGCCCGAACTGGGGCTTGAAGCCACAAAAGGTTCCCAAAAAGCTGGAAGAACCACTCAGGGAGCGCGTGGCCGAGGAATCTCACTCAGGTACATGAGTCACGAAACGTAGCCCACCCACGCAGAGACAGACCTGTCAGGCTTGGCGTTCGCTGTGGAGTCTCTGAAACACAGGATTCTACAGGATGGGGCTGTAGTTTTCTCCCTTGGACCCAAAAATCCCATCGGAGTGCTGCCAAGAAGCCCACGACCGGCAAGCTGCCTAGGGACGGCCACATGCTTGTAGAAAGATGACCCTGGGATCAGAGACTGGAGGCTCTTTATGCACCAAAGAGGGGTCTCTAGGTAAAAGGAGTGATTGGGAAAGAAAGGAAAGAAACACTGAAATTTTGGTGAGTATTACTTTTGGTTTTCTAAGGGAAAATCCCTTTCAGACGTGGAATTCCTCAGGGAAAAGGGTTTTTTCTCTATCGGGGAAGGTTTTGCTTTCAGAGGAAACCTTCAAAGTGCTTTTCGGCAGCCTTGGTGGGGGTGGAACCCATTTTGGTTTTTTTTCTCTCCAGCAAGTTTTTTTCTTTTCAGTTTCTCAGTCACAATAGGGAGGACACAGAAACTCAAAATCTGAGCCAAAAATGGGTGCAAGATTGTCTGTTCCCCACAAAAGAGTCTATTATTATATTTTATATACCTCGAATAATGGCAAGACCCATTATTCAAAGAAACATCTGAAAAAATTAACTCTGTGATTGTTTTCTCAGTTTCCACATTTATCATTAGAGCAAATAAGCTCCCCAGAATTCTGGGAGGCTATAACAAAAAAGAAAATAGTTGGATCTGGCTCCTCTAGCAATAAAGAAGATGCAAATTTTGCTTTTTATACCTTAAAAATTAAGTTTGCATTGCAAAAGCAAAATAAAAAGGAAAAAAGACCAGTTCTGGTGACTTTTCCCTAGCTTGTACCTTTGCAGGCAGTCTGAGTGCCCAAACCTCCCATCTCAATGGTCCCCAGGTGGGGGGTCACAAGATGGAGGGGATTCCTTTGTCCAAAATGGCCAAAGCCATGTGCTCCCGAGCCACGAGGAATCTCTCCCTTTGTCTGTCCCTCTTTCTGGCAATCCCTTCTTCTCCCCAGACCCCTCCTTCTCTTTGATGCCACCCCCAGCACTGCCCTCTCCTCTGACTCTGCCCCTACCCTCAAACCTCCGCCCTCCGACTCCTCCCCGTGTGACTCAAGCCTCCAGCTGCTCCCTGCCCCTGGTTCCCACGGGTTCCCTGCCCACAGTCCCGGGTCCCGCGGAGGGATGGGGGAGCAGGGAATCTGGAAGCAGGAAGCGATCCTGACTTTTCTGCCACCCCTTTCACATATCAACAATCAAAAAGAGAGAGTGCTTCCCACAGTAACTGGGACCCCTTCCCCAACAAGCGATTCAGGGTTTATGCAAAGCTCAGGCCAAATTCAAATATGAAAGAGAATACTTTTGCAACTGTTCAAAAGCAAATTTAGCAAGAAATATTACAGTTCCCTTTGACCTCCAAAAAAGATTTACTTCCAGAGCTTTGGCAAAATCCTGAAACGGCTATTGATAATAAGAATCTGCCAATTCAATTAGCAACCCAGCCCGATAAGTCTTTCCAACCTTACAGTAAAATAGAGCCGCTTCCATCAGAACCTTTAGGAACATTTGTGGAGAGGTTAACCCGAGCTATCGAGTTACAGATTAAGAATGAAGGAGCCCAGGAACAGGTCCTGGAGGAGATGGCACTGACCAATGCAAATGAACAGTGCAAGGCAGCCATCCTCAGCCTGTCTATAGAACCAGCTCCAACTTTACATAATATGCTCCAGGTGTGTGCCAGGAAGATTCCCTTCATAAAAGCTCATCAAAAGCACAGTTCCAGAGTCAAGCCGCCACAAAAAGCTGCTGCTGCAGACACCGTGCCTCCTGTACCTGTGCCACGGGCACCGCCCAAGAGAGCAACAAGGTGTCTCCTGTGCGATCAGGCTGGACATTGGGCATCTCAATGCCCTTTAAAGAAGCAATTTCTGGACTTTTGGGACAATGGGGGTGGGAGGGTCTGAAGGGAATTTTTCAAAGAAAATAGAAAATGTAAATGTTAAACTAAATAATCCTGCTTTAACCAGTTCTGCCTTTCAGCAAAAGTCACCGGCTATGATAGTAAAGGATCCAGCGACCAGAGAAACAAAAAGTCCTCATGATCAGGTCCCCTGGGGTCGTGGGTACGCCTATGTGTCCACTCCCCCAGATCTCAAGTGGATGCCAGCTGAGTGGGTGAAACCCTTCATCCCCAAAACTGCAAAAACACCTGCAGAGGGCCCACAAGTGGCCAGTGCTGCCTGGAGGAGGAGAAAGCACCGAACCTTCTCCTTCTAATTATCATTATTCCTTAACAGTGTTTTTCTTGACAGTATTGTTTGCACTAAAGGTCATTTTTCTTTAGCAACTTTAAAGGTACTCAAGGTCCGAACTCTGAGCATCTCCCACAAACCGAGCCTTCCTCCTTCTTAATTTAATGAGAAAAGGGGAAATGTTGTAATGCATTAAATTGGTTTATATTTCATTGGATTTGTAATGTTTTCTCTATGTATCTGTCCTATGATCTGTCCTTGCCCCCCAGTGCCCATCACCCACACTGAGATGTAACCCAGCCCTGTTCCCCTCCCACTTCTCCCTTATTGGACTTTGCCTCTGGGCCCTGCCTCTGGGCCCTGCCTCTGGGGAAAAAGCCCCAACAGGGGAGGGGCGAGGTCTCTCTGGCACCGGCAAGTCATCGGGACAGTCCAGCAAAGCAGGGCAGGACTTGAGAATAAAAGCTGTAAAATCCCACCCAAAGCCAGAGAGCAGACTCTTTTACTTTTGCCATGGGCGGTTGTCTAGTCTCGTAGAGAAAAACTACACCATTGCATGAATCTGCCCTGAAAAATCCGCATCAATCAGTCCCAGGTGCACCATGATACCGTGAATGGTGGCACTGGGCCTCTCCATCAAGAAGGCACTCATGCCATCACCCAAAGGATCAAAGGTATCCAGGGGAACCTTGTGTATTTTGTCCGAATCAATCACGACAGACTCGGCTGCGCAGACATCAACACCTGCTGAACCGCGGGTGCTGGCTGCAAGCCTGCTGAGCAGATCTCCATTGGTTGGGGCTGAGGCAGAGACATTTGTGTCGGCACGCTTCTCGCCTTCACGCTCTGTGTCGTGTTTCCCGAACCGAACAAGGAACAACCATTCACGTGCACCGTTGTCTTACACATGTCCACAGCGTGATTCGGCCTTCCACATCGTGCACAATGAAACAAGACAGCCGTAGGCTTCTGTGCCTTTCCACCCTGTTTCTTCCTGGCCCGAGCACCCCATTGCTGCCATTGCACGCCCTGGGGAACAATCCAGGTGGGCTGCACAGCAGCAGCCACAGCCGGCTGCACGGCCGTAGGCACGGCTGGCTGGACTGCTGTAGTCACCGTCAGTTGGACAACCGTAGCCATGGCTGGCTGTACAGCTGTAGGCATGGCAACCATCTGTTGGCTGGAAGGGGTTACCCTCGCACAGGCCTCAACCATCTGTGACATGGATGGTTCCCCACGAAGCACCTCAATTATCCTCTTGCAAACAGCATTGCAGTTGCTTCGAGCAAGGGACTGAAGCATGAGCTTCCTTGCCTCAGGATCACTCACCTGCTTCTCAACCACAGCAGTCAGCCGTCCTGCAAAGCACAGGAAGGGCTCATCAACTCCCTGGACCACCGTTACAAAGGACTCCTGTGGAGTAGCCAGCTGTATGGTCTGAACCAGGGCTGCCATGCCTGTCTGCTGGCACTGCTCCTGGACCAAGGGCTCAAAACCAGCCTGCCCATCGGCCCTGGTATAATTGCCTGTTCCCAGTAGCATATCGGTATTAATCATACGTCTAGGATCTCCTGGACCCAGTGTCGCATTCCGTTCCACC
>JAIXNV010000669.1:4674-19468 GCA_020917445.1 Riparia riparia
AGGGGGGGGGGGGGGTTACCCTGATCCCAGACTGTCTCTTTGCCTTTTTGGGGTTAGGGACTACAAAACTAAAATTTTAAAGTATTACCACGCACTCTAGCAACGGCAAACCTCACAAACAAGCAAAAATGTCTCTTCTTAATTCCAATACACATTCGCCAAACGCTTTCCGGTGTCTTACAGAAAGCGAAAAGTCATGACCCGAGGCTACAAAGCCCGGATTCCCCTCTGGTTACTGGAGAAACAAATCACCCCTAATGATTACGCCAGTCACTCCCTTTGACTTACACAGGCTAATAACACACTTCAAATCACATAAATCAACTCACTTACAAAACACAACACACATGGTGCACCAATAATTCTTCCACAGCCTAGACACACAATCCTACAAAACACAAATCCGCGCACACTACACACACAGACACACACACACGGCACGCGGAGCCACAATCAGGATTTTCTGCGACCCACAACGGGACCCTTTGCGTCTTAAAACTCAGGCTAGCCTCTCGAATTATGGATGACAAAGGTACCTTTAAACCAAAAACTGACAACAAGACCGGTTATCCTATTGCCGCTGTTGTCCCCACCACGGGACACAGATTATCAAGGCACAACAAAAACCGGTTGCCGCTCCCCACCACGGGACACGGGTTAAACCAAAAACTGACAACAAGACCGGTTATCCTATTGCCGCTGTTGTCCCCACCACAGGACACAGATTATCAAGGCACAACAAAAACCGGCTGCCGCTCCCCACCACGGGTCACGGGTTACCAAACCAAGCCAAACCAGGCTCTGCAGAGCAACTTAGGCATGCGTTGTGCACGAGACATCTCTCAGTGACTTACCAACTGCCTATACCAGAAAGGTACCTATTTTCAAGTATAAACATACCTTTTGTCCGTAATTCCAGCAGGTTCTGGTCTTTCCCCGGGTAGTCAGCGGGACCGCAGGAGCCCTCTTCCCAGAAAATTCTGGGTGGGCGCCCAGAGGGGTCCCGGACCCCACAGGCCCCACGGCCAGAGAGAGCAGTCTCCTGGCTGGCTCGCCAAAATGACTTATTAAAGAAATATGGGTATTGATCTAGTATCGATACCCAACTGTGAAGGACAAAAAAAACTCTCTAACAGTTTAAAGTTAGAAAGCGTATGTTTATTACAGCGCCGGACAGTGTGCGGGATAGCTCCCAAATACACACCGCAATTTACAGGTGATTACAGAGTCCTTTTATTTACAAAAGCATTGAATACCCAAAATACAAATGCATATTCATAACCCTGGTACATCCCATTCCCCGCTTCGTATGATAATTAGCTCAAAAGCTATTAAGCATGTGTAGTTTGTTCCTTGAAATGGGTTGGTGGTCCTTTTCATGGGGAGGGGTCACCAAAATGAGGAAGTAAAGAAGTCTTCCTCGCTCTGACCTTTCTACGTTTTCAATGCAAATGTGATAAATGAACCCTTGGTAGGACTCCCACTTCATGTCTTCATGACCGTTCAATGAGTTTCTGGGCAAAGGAGGCCTACAATTGTCTTATGTTCCGAAAAACTATTCATCAGTTTCAATATTCTTTATTACAAACCCAGCTAACCAAACAAAGTTGACAAGTAATCAGTTATTCTAATATGGAAGAGTGACCCCAAACTCAATTTCTTTTAGTTAATTATTAACTTTTAATTTCAGCAAAGCCTACCTATCTGCTTTCAGCGAAGCTTGTCTCTAACTAAAATCTTAACCCTTCTAAAAATCCTTAATTCTCTAAAGTTTATGTCTCAAGAGGATTTGTTAAAGAGCGGGTTGTCGCATTCTTATTTGAGCACGTCCAAATGCCCTATTTCCTTTAAGTCAGCGGCCAGATGCGTATTTGGGGACAGGACGGTTTGTATTTGCGTGTGCCTTTGAGTTGAGGTTATACGTGGTTGACCCTGTGTTATTTGTCTTATGAGATGCTTGAGCAGAGATCCAGAGGAGAAACCCACCGTGCCCGTGAGGAAGCGAGAGAGATGCGTCTCGTCTCTGCCACCCAGCGGGCTGGCGATTGTCCGGTGAAGGTAAGGCAGGGCAAGGCTGTGTGGCAAGGGAGACGATTGCAGGTGTTCCCTGAGGAGTAGCTCTTGCGTTTGCTCAAGGCAGCGGCAAGAGCTGTGGGCATTGCCCGTTTCTAGAACCCGGTTCTAAAGGTACGTGTGTGTTTATTTCTGCATTCCTGCTGTGCCCCTGGCTGGAACTGTGGGGATGCCAGGGCCTGACAGGCAGGTGGTGTCTCGTTCCTAGAGCCGTCCTAACTCCTTGAAGGATTTTTCCCGTGCCATGAGTATCTGTATCTCTGTGTCTGGCTTGTGTGATGCCCTAGCTTGGCCTTGTTTGTTGCAGAACTACTTTGATCCCTCCTGGGTTTGGTGCTGAAAGTGCTGGCCATGCATCTGGCCACCCTGTGGCCCGACACGCCAGGATCAGAAGGTGTTTTAAGTTTGTCAGCGGCGGCCTTTCGGTACACCGCACCCGGCAAGTCCAGAAGGCACGTGTAGGCCAAGGCCTCCCTCTAGTTCCCTGGCAAGTGTTATTGTCCCCGTGGCCTCGGTTTTAGCAGCCGTGTCAGCCCCTTGCAATAGTTTTCTTTTGCAGGGTGAAAAGAGGCCGAGCAGCAGGCGTTTGTAGGGAGGCTTGTGGGTGTGGTGGGGAGCCGCAGGGAGTCCCTGGATGGGGTTGTTTTCCTAAGGGTAAGGGCAGAGCTTTTTGCAGGTACTGCTTTTACCATGTCTTTGAAACCAAAGGCTGTTTTTTTCCTGTGCCTAACCCCACTCTTTTCTTTCATTGTTTCAAGGTCTTCAGTTGAAGAAGAGTTTGCCTGCCTGTGATGGTGTTCCTTGAAGGAAGGGGAAAACGTGAGAGCCGTCTGGGCAGCGTGCATCCATCGGAGCTTTTCGGCCCGTCTGTTTCCTACGGCCTCCTCCAAGTCCCCTGTTGGGTAGGTGTCTTTTTATTTCTCATGTATTGTGGCTGGCCTTTTTGCTGAGATCAGCCCGTCTACTAGGTGAGGTGAGAGCTGAAGTTTTGGTGAAGCGCCTTGTTTCCCCTGCAGGTTCATCCCACCTCGTTGTTGCCCCTGTTTCCTGAAGAGCTGCCTCAGCCTATCTGCCTCCTTTGAGTCATTAATCAACCCAAATTTGCCTGTGTCATTGTGGTGTCCTGGACAGGTTATCAGGTGTGCCTCTCCTTGTGCCCTTTGAGCTGAGTATTTGGAGGGTCCCCTTGCCAGTTGTCTCCCCCATTTCTTTTGTGAGCTTGCATTCCGCATACAGGGTGCTGTCCATCGCACCTCTTAAGATGCAGGCACGCACCGCTTTTTCTCCCTCAGGCCGTGGCGTACGTGTTGCCTCTTATGCAGCCCAGGTGTAGAGCTGTCACTTCATGTGGTCTTGGTTTCTCCCTGCCTTGTCCCCCTTCTTCAGGGTACTTTGCACGGGTTAAACCCTCTGTGCATTTTAAGGTTGTCATTCTAAATGCTGCTATTCTATGTTTGTTTTGTAAGAGCTGAGTGCCGGTCAGGCAGTGAGTTTTGATGACCCTGGGGCCAAGCCCAGGCCAGTGGGTCTAAGGGATTGGAAAAAGCGCCACCAGGCCAGGTTTGTTCCCCTGCTGCTGTTGTACTGAAAGTCCTTTGCAGTGTGTCTGTTAAACATGTGCATGGAGTTGAAATTAGTGTTCTGTGTCTAGAAGAGCTATACATGGGGCATTTGTCCTTGCCCTTTTTAAAGGTTTGCTGACTTGTTCCCGTTTGTACCGTGACATGACCCGTGTGTTGTTTTCAAAGGTCCTGTGAAGCTGTGGGCACCATTGAAAAATATTCAGTCCCTGCTGTCTCTTAGCCCAGGCACCCCAGCAAAATGCTGCCACTGCTTTCCTGCCTTGGGTCACGGCCCTTGTCAAGTCCCTTGCATTCCTTCCACCTGTGTGCAGTGAAGTGGCCGATCCACAAATGTGCTTGACCTTTCTTTTTACCCACTGTGCTTTCTCCTTGTCGTCTAACTCCTGAATGTGGTTCTAACTTGCTATGAATTTGTTTTTTACCTCAGAGTAGCAAATGGGTGCTCCCTTTCTGTTTTACCTGTGCCTGAGGTGTGTTTGGTTGTGTTTTGGAAGTTCCTTGAAGGGGGTGTGTGTCCTGAGCGGTCATTTGCTTGGAGGAGTGCGTGTGGGTGTTGCAGCATGTCCGGTGACTTGGGGGTGGTGGTGGCCCTTTGTCTCTGGTCTCGTGTGTGCAGCCCTTTTACTGGAGTGCCCACGGTGGTGTGAGTTGTTGCTATCCCCTTGGAGGTGTTTTTGAATGTAGGTGTTCCTGGTGTAAACTGTGAAGACTGAATGGCAGGCCGGTCTCCTGTTTTGCTGAGGTGTGTCTGCCTATGTGAGGGTGATGTTTGAGTGAGAGAGCCTGTTAGGATGTGCTCCTGTTTTGTCCATTGTCTGTGGATGTTGTTGTGTCGCTGCCTGTGCTTGGACTGCATTCCCAGTGGTGTCTGGGGTTTTCAGGAAGGGGAGTCCTAACCTCCTTTCCTATGTTGAAGCCCCTATGTCCCACCTCTGTGAGACTTTGATTTTCCCTAGGGTTGGGTGGCAAACCTTGAAGCCTGTTTGCTCTGTCTGTCCTTCCTTCCTTTCTTTCCGCCATTTGAGTCTTGTTATTCATCCTGTCCTGTCTCCCTGAACTTTGGGTGTGTCACGGTGTCTGTCAGTGCCAGGGGCTCCCTAAAGTTTTTATGGTAGCATGTCATGGTGGTGCGGTGCCATGGGGGCCATGGTCTGAGTCTGTATTCTTTACTACTGTGTCCCAGGGGGTGACGTGTTGTCATCCTATTCTTATTACTACTTGGGCTGCTTCTTTTGCCATAGGGAAACTTTGTAGGCCCTGGGTGATGTGATCTATTCTAACAAGTAGGTGGTGGTCTATTTGTACCGGAGGCATTTGTGTGCAGTGCACTCTTTTGTTTTGAAAAGGCCTCTACGCTCTGGGTCTCCCTCCTGGTGTGGGGTTTTTCCTCCTTGCTTTTTGGTTTAGCTTTTGGGCTGTGAAGCCTTCATCCCTAAGTGGTTTTGGAAGTCTGTTGTTAGGTATTACTCTAGTCTAGTTTTTCCTTACAGAAAGTTAGCAAGTGTACGTTTATGATGGTTTGCAGTATATGGTCTCTTTCCCTCCTATGGCATGTGACCTTGCCAGGTTGTTTGAAAGCCTTGTATTTACAGCCCTGTTGAATCCCCCAGATCCAAATCCATCCTGCTACCTGTCCCTGTCTATTCCTCCCTTTGTACGCTCCTTGCCAAAAAGGGTCTGAAGCGTGTGTTGTTTTGCTTCCTCCAATGAGTGCTGTGTCTGTGTTGCGGAGGTGTCCCCCAAAATGAGGAAGATGAATCTTCATGATAGCCTGACCTTTCTACCTTTGCAATGCATTTTAGCACTTAAGAGTCTTGTGTATGGAACGGGTCCTTTGAGCAGGAAGCGTGCAGCTCTGTTGTGTGCTCTCGGTCCCGTTTTGTTTTTCCTTACGAGCATAGCTCCATCCACATAAAGCTGACAAGCAAGACGTTAGTGAATCTGGGCTATCTTGTCTCCGCTGTGGCTTGTGTGGAGTGTGCACCAAGCTTCCCTAGGTCTCTCAGCTCTTTCAGCCATTTCCTCTGTTCACTTTCCTAAAAAAACCCAGTGGTTGAAATGTAATGTCTCCCTCTAAGGATTTTTCCTTTCTTGTAGGTGGTGTTTTTTTTTTTTTTTTTTGCCTTAGGCCAGAGAGAAACATAGGTCCTTTGAGCTGTGCCTGCCGGTCTCCCCCTGCATCTGTAGGGGGGATGGTGGCCTGAGGCCTGGGCTGGATTCTATTTGCTCTTGGGGCGGGGGGTTGTAAGGAGAGGTGGCTGCTTTGCAGCATCTATTTTGTCACCCTGCTCTAAAGACCTTGATATTTTTTTGCTCGGCCCCTGCTAAGAGCTCAGGGTACTATTTAGGCTGAGCTTGTGCGATGGCCATGGAGGGGTGGGCCAAAGAGGCCTCGATGATATTTTTTTTTTGTGAGTTTCAAGCGCTTGGGTGGTGTGATGTGCCATGTTTCTGCATGACTTGTTATTTCTTAGTGTTGACTTGACCTGTGCTACTGTGTGAAGCTTTTAGGCAGCTTTCCCATGTTGTTGTTGTTAAGTGAGGATTGGGAAACCCATATTGCAAAGGAAGATGATTTCATCTTTCCCCCAGGTCTGTCCGTTCTTTTTGCTCAAGGCAGTGGCCAGAGCTGTAGGCAGTGGCTCTTTGTTTCTAGAATCTGCTTGTCAAGATGTGTCTCTGTCCCTGCGTTCTGTGCCCTAGCTGGAACTGTGGGGATGGCAGGGGATAATGGGCAGCTTGTGACTTGTCCCTAGAGCCGTTCCAAGTCCTTGAAGCCTTTGTCCTATGCCATGAGTAGCCCTTTCTCTGTGTATGTCTTGTAGGATGGCCTCGCTTGGCCTTGTTAGCTGCAGCACTCCTTGGATTCCCTTCTGTGTTTGGTGCTGAAAGGTCTGGCCACGCCTGTGGCCACCCTGTCGCCTGACACGCTAGGCCCAGGTGGTGTTTTGTCAGCGGCACATTTGGTACAATGCACGTGGCCTATCTGGAAGGCACGTGTGGGCCCAGGCCTCCCTGCCCTGTGTTCTCTGGGCAGTGTTCCTGTCCCTCTGGTTTTGGGTGTAGCAGCTGTGTCACCCCCTTTCATCATGTTCTTTGCCAGGGTTAAAAGAGGCAGAGCAGCAGGCATTTGGAGGGAGGCTTGTGGGGAGCCCTAGGGAGTCTGTGGCTGGGGTTGTTATTTTAAGTGTAAGGCTAGAGCTGTTGGCATCCTGTGCCTATCATGCTTTTTAAAGCAAAGCCTGTGTTTTTCCTGTGTGCCAGCCCCCTTCTGACTAGTAGTTGTGCTGTAAAAGTTTGCCTGCCCGTGATGCCCTTCCTTGAAGGATGGGAACCGTGTTAGAGCTTTTTGGCCCCCGTGCATGTTTTGGAGCTTGTCAGTCTGTAAGCTTCTTTTGGCCTCCTGTGAGTCCCCTGTTTGGTAGGTGTCTTTTTATTTGTAACGTGTTCTGGCTGTCCTTTTTGCTGAGATCAGCCTCTCCAGTAGGTGAGAGCTGAAGTTTAGGTGCAGTCCCATGTTTCCCCTGCAGGTTCCTGCAGCTCCTTGTTGGCCTTGTTTCCCGAATGCCTGCCTCAGCCTATCTGCCTCCTTTAAGTCAGTATAAGAAAAAATTTCCTATCTTATTGAGGTGTCCTGGACAGGCTGTCAGGAGTGCCTCTTTTGTGGCCTCTGAGCTGAGGAGGGGCGGGGTCCCCTTGCCAGTTGTCCCCCCCTTTGTGTTGTGACCTTCCATTCCCCATACAGGATTCTGTCCATTGCACCTCTGAAGATGCACACAGACACTGCTTTTTGTCCCTTGGGCCCTGGTGTGTGTGTGTTGTGTCTTTTGCAGCCCAGGTTTGGAGATGCAGTTGCTGAATGCAGGCCTGGCTTTCTGCCTGCCTGCCCCCCTTCCTCTTCAGGGCACTTTGAACAGGTTGAACTCTCTTCCCATTTCCAATTTTTAACTGTAAATGCTCCTGTTCCATGTTCCTTTGGTAAGAAGGGAGTGCGGCTCAGGTATTGAGAGGCTCTTTCTATTTAGAATGTATTCATGTGTCATGCAACTGTGTCAGCTCAGCGTCCCTTGTTGGCTTTTGAGCCTCGGGCCTTCTCAGAGCTGCAGCCGGTGTTTTGCAGAGCACGGGTCCAAGCCCTGGCCACGGGGTGTATGGCTTTGTAAGAACCATCCCCAGGCCTTTTTCTGTTCCCCTCCTGGTGTTGTGCTAAGCTTCCTTGGCAATGACCCTGATTCTTATCTCTCCAAGGAGTTTCAAATTGTTTTCTATGTCTAGAAAGGGTCAAGTGTGGGGAATTCTCCCCTTAGTCGTTTCCTTTTTGAACGCTTTGTTGGCCCCTGCTGTCCCTACCAGGACATGACTACTCTCTTGCCTTTAAAAATATTCTGTACAAGGTGTCTAGGGTATAACTAACCAACCCTACCCCTAACCTAGCCAGCCCAAAGGAGTGCCACTCCTTTCTTGCCTTGTGTCACAGCACTTGTCATTTCCTTTGTATTCCTTCCACCTGTATGGAGTGAACCCCCCAATCCAGAAATGTGCCAAGTAGTTGACCTTTCTTTTTATGCTGTCCAGTGTGCCTTTGCCTTCTAGTGCCAGTCCTCAACCTGGTTTTACCGTGGTAGGAATGTGTATTGTACCTCCCAGTAGGACAGGTGTCCTCCCTTTGTATTTTTTCCCTTTTCCTTGAGGTGTTTGGTTGCTTTCTGAACGTTCCTTGAAGGATGTGTGTACCCTGAGCGGTCCTTTGCTTGGAGGAAGTGTGTGTGGGTGCTTGCTGCAGCGTGTGAGCCTGCCAGGTGACTTGTGGGGTGGTCACGGCCCTCTGAGTTGGGTCTTATATGTTGAGGCCTTTTGCTGGAGTTCCCAGTGTGGTGTGAGTTGTTGGCAAGACCTTGGAGGGCCTTCGTAGTGTAGGTGTATGTGGAACATGTCCAGATTGAATTTAGAGCTACTGTGCTGGCTTCCTGAGATGCCTGTTTCTGTTTTTCAATTGTCTCTGGATGCTGTGTCCTTGCCTGTGCTTGCTCCTCATTGCCAGTGGCGTATGGGGTTTGTGAGAAGGGGAGTCCCTCCATCCTTTTCTATGGTAAAGCCCCTATGTCACACCTCTTGTGTCAGAATTTGATTGTTAAGAGGGCTAGGGGGTGGACAGTGAAGCCTGTTCCTTCCTATGTTTGTCCTTCCTTTCTTTTATCCATCCATTTCAACCTTTCTATTCATCCTCTTGTGTTGCCCCGAGGTTTGGGTGTGCCACAGTGTATGTCACCAGTGGGGATCCCTAAAGCTTTTCTGCTATGCTGCTGTGGTTGTGTGTTGCCATGGGGGCCACGGTCTGAAACCGATGATTCTAAACCTGTACTGGGGGATGATGTGTTGTCCTCCTATTCTTACTCTGTGGCTTCCTCCTTTTGTTGTAGGGCAAGTTTGTAGGCCGTGGATGCAGTGATCCACTGTAATAAGTAGGTTGTGGTGTCTTTGCAGTGCAGGCATTTCTGTGCAATGCACTCTTTTTGAAAAGGCTTCCCTGCTCTCGGTCTCCCTCCTGGTGTGTGGTTTCTGTCCTTGCTTTTTCGTTTAGTTTTTGCGCTCTGAAGCCACCATCCCTAACTGCTTTTGCAAGACTATTACAGCTTACTCTACTTTACTTTTCCTTTATAAAAAGTTACCCCACAGAACCTTATGATGGCTGCCCAGTGCACAGCCTCTTTCCCTCCTATGCATGGTGACATCCCCAGGTCCTTTCAAAGCCTTGTATTTCCAGACCTGTTGAATCCCCCAGATGCAATTTTATCTTGCTCCCTATGTTCCTTGGGAGGAAGGCTATGAAGCCTGTGTTGTTTCCTATCATGAGCGGTGGGTTTTTTGTGGGGAGGCTTCCCTCCAAAAGAAGTAGCAAGAAGAGTGTTCCTTGTCCTGACCTTTCTACGCTTGTCATGCATTTGTGACTCACGAATCCTCGGTAGAAGCTACGGTTTTGTGTACGGAACGGGTCCTTAGAACAGGAAGCGTGGAGCTATGTTGTGTGCCGGAGTTGCTTTTGTTTTTCCTTACGAGAATTGCTCCATGATGGTGAAGCTGCCAAGGCAGGAGTTAGTGACTCTGGGCTATGTTCTGTGAGACCCAGCTTGTGTTCATTGTGACTAAGGCTTCTCTCTCTGCCTCAGCTGCTGTAGGAACTTAGTCTGTTGACTTTGCTGAAATCCCAAGTTGTTCCTGTGTCATGTCTCCCTGTAACACTTTTTCCTTTCTTGTAGGTGGCCTTTTACTGTTTTCCTTTGGCCACAGACAGAGTTAAAGCCTGTGTTTTCCCTGGGTCCCAGCCCTCTTTCTTATTCTGTGTCGTTGTTGTAGTGTGAAGGAGAGTTGACCTGCCTGTGATGCCCTTCCTTGCAGGAAGGGAGCCATGTTAGAGCTTTTTGGCCCCCGTGCATGTTTTGGAGCTTGTCAGCCTGTAAGCTTCTTCTGGCCTCTTGTGGGTCCCCTGTTGGGTCGGTGTCTTTTTATTTCTAATGTGTTCTGGCTCTCCTTTTTGCTGAGATCAGCCTCTCCATTAGGTGAGAGCTGAAGTTTAGGTGAAGGGCTTTGTTTCCCCTGCCGTTTCATCCCACCTCCTTGTTCCCTGTTGTTCCCTGAATAGCTGCCTCAGCCGATCTGCCTCCTTTGAGTCAGTAATAAAACCCAAATTTGCCTGTGTCATTGTGGTGTGCTGGACAGGCTGTCAGGTAGGTGTGCCTGTCCTTGTGGCCTGTGAGCTGATTCGTTGGAGGGTCCCCTTGCCAGTTGTCCCCCCTTTCTTTTGTGACCTTGCATTGCCCATACAGGGTGCTGTCCATTGCAGCTCTGAAGATGCAGGCACGCACCGCTTCTTGTCCTTCGGGCCCTGGCGTAGGTGTTGCCTCTTTTGCAGCCCAGGTGTAGAGATGTCACTTCATGGGGTCCTTGGTTTCTCCCTGCCTTGTCCCCCTTCTTCAGGGTACTTTGAAGGGGTTGAAGCCTCTGTGCATTTCAAGCTTTTAGTTCTAAAGGCTACTGTTCTATGTTTGTTTTGTAAGAACGGAGTGCCGGTCAGGCACTGTGTTTTGTTGAGCCAGGGGCCAAGCCCTGGCCAGTGGGTCTAAGGGATTGGAAGAAGTGGCACCAGGCCTCTTTTGTTCCTCTCCTCCTGTTGTAGTAGAAGTCCTTGGTAATGACTCTGTTAAACTTGTGCATGGACTTGAAATTTGTTTTCTGTGTTTAGCTCTATGTGGGGTGTACTTGCATTGGTCCTTCCCCTTTTTAAAGCTTTGCTGACTTCTCCCGTGTGTAGGATGACATGACGCGTGTGTTGTTTTCAAAGGTCACGTCAAGGTGTGGCCACCCCGTCAAAATATTCACGCCATGGTGTCTAGTACCCCAGGCAGCACAGCAAAGTGCTGCCCCTGCTTTCTTGCCTTGGGTCACGGCCCTTGTCAAGTCCCTTGCATTCCTTCCACCTGTATGCAGTGAAGGCCCCAATCCAGAAATGTGCTTGACCTTTGTTTTTAACCACTGTGCTTTTTCCTTGTCTAATTTCTGCATGTGGGTCTACCGTTGTATGACTTTGTTTTTTAGCTCAGAGTAGCAGATGGGTGCTCCCTCTCTGTCTGTTTTCCCTCTCCTTGAGCTGTGTTTGGTCGTGTTCTAAATGTTCCTTGAAGGGTGTCTGTGTCCTGAGCGGTCATTTGATTGGAGGAAGTATGTGTGGGTGCTCTGCAGCGTGTGAGCCTTAGAGGTGACTCGGGGGTCATCGTGGCCTTTAGTCTCTGGTCCTGTGAGTGCAGCCCTTATTCTGGAGTCCCCACGGTGGTGTGAGTTGTTCACCGGAACTTGGAGGGACTTTTAAATGTAGGTGTTCCTGGGGTAAGCTGTCAAGCCTGAAGCTAAACCCAATCTCTTGTTTTGCTGAGGTGTGTCTGCCTGTCTGAGGGGGATGTTTGAGTCAGAGGCCCTCTTAGTATCTGCTCCTATTTTTGTCCATTGTCTGTGCATGTTGTGGTGTCGCTGCCTGTGCTTGCCCTCCATTCCCACTCGTGGTGTCTGGGGTTTGTAGGAGGGGAGTCCTACCATCCTTTCCTATAGCGAAGCCCCTATGCTGGACCTCGGTCCAATTTGATTGTCCCTAGGGTTGGGGGGTAGACCCTGAAGGCCATTCCTTTGTCTTTTTGTCCTTCCTTTCTTTCATCCATCCATTTCAGTCTTTTTATTCATCCTCTCTTGTCCCCCTGAAGTTTGGGTGTGCCAGTGTGTATGTCACTGCCAGGGGATCCCTCAAGATTTTATGCTATGATGCTGCTGTTGTGCGTTGCCATGGGGGCCATGGTCTGAGCCTCATAATTCTAAACCTCTACTGGGGATTGATGCGTTGTCCTCTTATTCTTATTCTGTGGGGTGTTCCTTTGTCACAGGGCAAGTTTGTAGGCCACGGGTGCAGTGATCCATTGTAGTAAGTAGGTTGCGGTGTCTCTGTACTGCAGGTGTTTCTGTGCAATGGTGTCTTTTGTTTTGAAAAGGCCTCTATGCTCTCAGTATCCCTCCTCGTGTGGATTTTTCCTCTTTGCTTTTGGGCTCTGAAGCCTCCATCCCTACCTGATTTTCCAAGACTTACATCTTACTGTACTTCAGTTTTTCTTCACAAAAGAGGTACTAAGCATAAGGTTATGATGGCTGGGCAGTCCACAGCCTCTTTCCCTCCTTTGCAGTGTGACATTCCCAGGTCCTTTCAGAGCCTTGTATTTCCAGACCTGTTGAATTCCTGAGATCCAAATTTCTCTTGGTACCTGTCTACTCCCATTCCTCCCTTTCTATGTTCCTTGGGAGGAAGGCTATGAAGCCTGTGGTGTTTGTTTCCTATCAGGAGCGGTGGGTCTCTTGTGGGGAGGCTTCCCCTGAAAAGAGGTAGCAAGAGGAGTGTTCCTCATCTTGACCTTTCTATGTTTTTAATGCATTTGTGACCCACGAATCCTCGTTAGAAGCTACGGTTTTGTGTAGGGAACGGGTCCTTTGAGCAGGAAGTGTGCAGCTGTGTCGTGTGCTCTTGAGCTCCTTTTGTTTTTCCTTACGAGCATAGCTCCATGATGGTAAAGCTGCCAAGGCAGGAGTTAGTGACTCTGGGCTATGTTGTGTGAGGCCCAGGTTGTGTTGAGCGTGCCTAAGGCTTACCTCTCTGCCTCAGCTCATGTAGGAACTTAGATTTTGCTAAAATGGCAAGTTGCTCCCGTGTCATGTCTCCCTGTAACACTGTTTCCTTTCTTGTAGGTGGCCTTTTACTGTTTTCCTTTGGCCACATACAGACATAAAGCCTGTGTTTTCCCTGGGTCCCAGCCCTCTGTCTTATTCTGTGTCGTTGTTGTAGTGTGAAAGAGAGTTGACCTGCCTGTGATGCCCTTCCTTGCAGGAAGGGAGCCATGTTAGAGCTTTTTGGCCCCTGTGCATGTTTTGGAGCTTGTCAGCCTCTGTGTTTCTTAGGGCCTCTTGTGAGGCCCCTGTTTGATAGGTGTCTTTTTATTTCTAATGTTTTCTGGCTGTCCTTTTTGCTGAGATCAGCCTCTCCATTAGGTGAGAGCTGAAGTTTAGGTGAAGGGCTTTGTTTCCCCTGCCGTTTCATCCCACCTCCTTGTTGCCCCAGTTTCCTGAATAGCTCCCTCAGCCTATATGCCTCCTTTGAGTTCAGAATAAAACCGAAATTTGCCTGTGTTGTGGTGTCATGGACAGGGTGTCAGGTAGGTGTGCCTGTCCTTGTGGCTTGTGAGCTGAGGAGGTGGAGGGTCCCCTTGCCAGTTGTCCCCTTCTTTCTTTTGTGACCTTGCATTGCCCATACAGGGTGCTGTCCATTGCAGCTCTGAAGATGCAGGCACGCACTGCTTCTTGTCCCTCGGGCCCTGGCGTAGGTGTTGCCTCTTTTGCAGCCCAGGTGTGGAGACGCAGTTGCTGAATGCATGCCTGGCTTTCTGCCTGCCTGCCCCCCTTCCTCTTCAGGGCACTTTGAACTGGTTGAACTGTCTCCCCATTTCCAATTTTTAATTCTAAATGCTCCTGTTCCATGTTCCTTTGGTAAGAACGGAGCGCTGCTCAGGTATTGAGAGGTTCTTTCCATTTAGAATGTATTCCTGGGTCATGAAACTGTGTCAGCTCAGCATCCCTTGTTGGCTCTTGAGCCTCAGGCCTTCTCAGAGCTGCAGCTGGAGTTTTGCAGAGCAGGGGTCCAAGCCCTGGCCACGGGGTCTATGACTTTGTAAAAAAGCATCCCCAGGCCCTTTTGGTTTCCTTCCTGCTGCTGTGCTGAACTTCCTTGCCAATGATCCCGATTCATATCCCTCCCTGGAGGTGAACTTTTGTTTTCTATGTCCAGAAAGGGGCAAGCGTGGGGCATTCCTCCCTTTGTAGTTTCCTTTTTGAAAGCTTTGCTGTCCCTTGCTGTCGCTACCAGGACATGACCACTGTCTGTTCTTAAAAAAGATTCAGACCAAGGTGTCTAGAGTACCCCAGGCAGCTGAAACGAATGCTGCCACTCCGGGTCCGGTCCTATGTGTTGAGGCCTTTTGATGCAGTTCCCAGTGTGGTGTGAGTTGTTGGCAAGACCTTGGAGGGCCTTTGGAGTGTAGGTGTATGTGAAACATGTCCAGATTGAATTCCAAGCTGTACTGTGCTGGCTTCCTGAGGTGCGTGATTTTGTTTTTCAATTGTCTGTGGAGGATGTGTCCCTGCCTGTGGTTGCTCTCCATTGCCAGTGGTCTATGGGGTTTGTGAGAAGGGGAGTCCCTCCATCCTTTTCTATGGTAAAGCCCCTATGTCACACCTCTTGTGTCAGAATTTGATTGTTAATAGGGCTATGAGGTATACCCTGAAGCCTATTCCTTCCTCTTTTTGTCCTTCCTGGCTTTCATCCATCCATTTCAGTGTTTTGATTCATCCTCTCCTGTCTCCCTGAGGTTTGGGTGTGCCAGAGTGTATGTCACTGTCAGGGGATCCCTACATCTTTCATGCTATGATGCTGCTGTTGTGTGATGCCATGGGGGCCACTTTCTGAACCCAATTTTCTAAAGCACTACTGGGGGTGATGTCTTGTCCTCTTATTCTTACTATGTGGCTGTCTCCTTTTGTTGTAGGGCAGGTTTATA
>JAIXNV010000670.1:0-16642 GCA_020917445.1 Riparia riparia
AATAGTAAAGTAAAAAACAGACCTTTATTGGATGCTTCCAGGTGTCCCAGTGGGGATGGGGCATACGCAGTCCCTAATTGCAACAATTTATTAAGATTGATTAATTAGGATATTTAACAGGAACATCCAATAGAGATTCAGTTGCCCCAGTTACACAATCCCTGGGTCAGCCCATTGGAGTAGGTCCAAGGGCATCTTTGCCACCACTTTTTTTAATGACTACTCACACACTGGTAAAAAAACAAAAATGTTCTTCATGTAGGTCCTATTCCTGATAATATGATTATACAGCAATTTAGAAATATATTTAGAAGGTCTGCTTCTTGATCTAAAATCTAAGAGAAAGGGTAGGAAGCACACTGGGGTTAATTAAGGATTATAGTTATATAATTATGTAATAGTAGTTGAATAGAGTTAATTAAGGATTATAGTTTTATACCTATATAATAGTAGTTAACAGAGCTATGAATATATGAAAAATATATAAAAAGCAAAAATCTTTTTAACATCACTCCAACTTTCCCATCCTTCTTCAAGCAGGAAAAAGAAACATTCTCAGGAAAGCTTCAGATCTTTACAGCAATCCCAGGCTTACCTTCTTTTGGCAAGTGTCCTCCGGAGCTGTGCCCAGGCTGGCCTGGAGCTGGGAGCAGCCCTGCCCCACTCAGCACCTCTCAGCAGCAGCACCTGCCCTGCTCAGGGCGGCTCCTTCCCCCCACAGCTTCTCCCCAGCGCTGGCAGCAGCTCCCAGGGCTGGCTGAGAACTGTCCCTGGCAGGCAGCAGAGTCCCTGCCCCAGCACAGCACCCTGCTCTGCAGGACAGCCCTGGGCACCCCTGGCTGCTCTGCACAAGAGATAATCAGAAAATGTACTCACAGAGTCTGTAGGCATTGGGATGTTGCAGCTTTAGGAGATCCCTGCAGGAGCTGCAACTGCCTTGTCCTGCAGCCAGAGGTTCCTGTGCCAAGGGCTGGGAGTGATTCTCCCCCAGTCACTTCTCAGCTCCTTCCCAGCCCTGAGTGATTGAAGCTCTCTGTGCCTGTGTGCTGTGCCCGGGGTGGCTGCAGGCAGTGCCCCAGCCCTGCTGGGCTGTGCTCAGGAGCTGCTCATCAAGAGAGATGTGTTTTTGAAGCTCTTCTTGGCTGCCAGGAGCTGCCTCTGTGCCAGGAGCCCGGCCCAGCTCAGCAGCACAGACACAGCACAAGGACTTTAATGACCCTCTTGGGGCTTTGTGCTGAGGCCCTGAACATCAGTCCCTGAGAGGGAGCTGAAGAAACCTCTCAAGAATTCCAAGTTAGAATCCAACTTCAAAGTTTCTTGAAGTTTTAATGGGTCCCACTGAGGGACAGGACAGAGAAAGTGTCCCCAGGCCCCAGGCAGAGCAGAGAACTGGAGGCAGTGATGACAGGTGGGGACAAAGAGAAGCCAAGTCCTGGTGCCCTGGGGCACAGCAGCCTCTGTGCCACCAAGGGCTGTGAGGAGACCTTGTCCTGAGGCCCTGGGGCCTCCTGGCACAGCCCCAGCAAGGCTGGGCACTGTCAGCCCCTTGTGCTGCCCTCAGCATCCCCCTCACATCCCAGTGGCCTCAAGGATGTGCTGGAAGGAGTCCCTGGAGAGCCTTGGTCAGCAATGGCCCTGGGGTGCTCCTGAATGCTGCTCCTGGCAGCATTCAAAGGACTTTGGGTTTTGGTTTGGCTTTTGCCTTGGAGTCTCTGAGAGGTTTGTGCAATCATGGCCTCCAATTATCTGCTTTAATTAGTCCCTTGAGAGGATTTGTTAGGAACAACACTCAGTGGGGCTCATTAATGCTTCAAGGTACTTCAGTTGTTTTAAGGTACTTGGTGTTTCCCTTTTAAAATTGTTATCATGGCCTCAGTTATCTACTTTAGTTAGTCCCTTGTGATTCTTAGACAGTAAAATAATCAGTGGGGCTCATTAATACTTCAGGATGCTCAGAATTTATTAAGGAACTTCTTTTTGACACTGAGTCTGAGAGGTTTGTGCAATCATGGCCTCCAATTATCTGCTCTAAGGAGTCCCTTGAGAGCTTTGCATTGGCACTCAGTGAGGTTCATTAATACTTTGAGATACTCAAGGTGTTTAAGGTACTTTGGAATTTCCTTCCCTCACTGAGTCTCTGAGAGGTTTTTTGTGCAATCTTGGCCTCCATTTCTATCCTTCATGAACTCCATGAAGAGTCTGTGTTGGGAATGGACCTCTGTGGGACCCATTGAGGCATTGAGACGCTTTGAATTTTTCTTCTGACTTCCACTTCTGGAAAGGTTTGTGCAATCTCCTTTCAGGCCCTGAGGTTCCAGGGTTTAACACCAAATCCACCACGGGGCTCATCAGGACCAAGCAAGTCCTGACAAACCATGGCTGTGCCTTGAATTCCCTCTGGTACGGTGCCATTCAATTGGAAGTTTTCCTGCTGCAGTCATGGAGAAATATTTCAAGAAGCTTCCAAGAAATATGTATTCCTATTTTCAAGAGTGTATTTCATTACTGTTCTCATTACACAAGAGGTGGTTGCAGCATTCTGTGGTTGATACTGAACCAGGGTCTCCCAAGGAGGTCTGGCCTGCTCAGAGAAGCTGTGCCTTGAGGTCTGACCCAGTGTGGACAACCTTCCTCCACATCACCCAGCCCCATCCAATCTCTCCTCACTCACCTGGGACCTGCTTTCCTTGGAGACCTGGCTACACACAACCAAAGAAGGGTTTTTCCTTTTATTTTTGAAGCTATCTAAAACTCCTGATTTTCCCCAGTGAAAACAGAAACCCTCCTCAAGTGTGTGCCAAGCCCAAGGTGGCACCAAGAGCACTGCAGCCCTGCCCTGGGCCAGGAGTGAGGGTGGATCATCATCCCAACCTGCCCTGGGCCATTGCAAGGGGCTGTGGCCATGGACACTGCACTGACCCCACTGCTGGCTTTGGATCCCTCATCCCCTCAAGTTTCCTTGGAAAGTACCCCAAGGACCCATTTCTGCAGCCAGGTTCCATGGCCACTTGCACGCAGAGCTGTTGCTGTCCTGGGCTGCCAGGGCAACCCTGGGGACAAAGCGGTGCTGGGGCTGTTCCAGGTACAATTGCACTGACACTCGCTGATGCCCTCAGGTGCCACGGCAGCGGCCACAGGGACCCGTTCCTTGGTTTGGAGCCGTGGCAGCCAAGGCCTGGAGCCGCTGTGATGGTTGGGTGCCATGGAAACCTGCCCTGGGCCCCTTGCTCAGGGCTGGTGTCAGTGCCCAGAGCCAGAGGGGATCCCTTGCTGGGGGCTTGTGCCACGGCCACCTGCCCTGTGCCGCGCTGGCTGCTCAGGTGCAGCGGAACCAGCAGCAAACGCCACTGCCAGGGCCAAAGGGCAGCTCAGCCAGACAGAAAGGGGCAGTGCTGGGCACTGCTTCCATGGCAGCCCTCCCTGGGACACCACACCTGGGTCACCTGTCATGGAATTGCCATGGAAACCCAGCTGATTGGAAATGCAATGGTGGACAAAGGTTTTAGTGGGGCCTGTCACAGCAGGACAAAGGGTGGTGGTTTTAAAATAAAGGAAGGGAGGTTCAGATAAGCGGAGATAAGGAGGAAATTTTTGATGGTGAGACTGGTCATACGGCAGGACAGGTTCCTGGGGAGTGGGTCAGTGCCCCATCCCTGGAAACATCCAAGTCCAGCTGGGACAGGGCTCTGAACAGCCTGATCTGGTGAAAGATGTCCCTGCTCATGGCAGGGGTTTGGATGAGATGAGCACTGCAGAGCTCTTCCCATCCAAAGCATTCCAGGATTGCATGGGGAGAAGGGGCTGCTCACTGGACTCCATCCACTCCCTGGACTCCTCCTTGTCTCTGCTGGAGCCCACATGCAGCAGCCAAAGCCAGCCCCTTCTCTGGCCTTTCCCTGCCCTGCCCCAGGGGCTGACAGAGCCAGGCTGGCACAGGTGACCTTTAGGCTTTGCAGGGCTCAGGCACAGTGGCTGGGACAGAGTCAGGGCTGAGCTCACACTCTGTGGGCTGGGGCAGAGCCCAGCCAGAAATGAGCCCTGGAGCAGCAGCTCTGCAGTGGTGGCCACCAGGCCGCCTGGCCAAGGGAGGCTTCTGGCCATGGCCTGGAAGCAGCTGCTGCTGCCAAGGTGCCTTTGGTGCCTCGGGCTCTCCCTGGCACAGCTCCCAGCACGGCACTCTGCACTTGTGCCCGGGGCCTTCACTGTGTTGGGGCTGGCCTGGGGCTTTTCCTGCAGCGGGATCTGCCCTGGTCCTGGCACAGGAAAGGCAGTTCCTGCTGGAGCAGGAGGCTCTGCCTGCAATGGGCTCAAACAACTCCAGCAGGGCCCTGTTTATTTCAAAACTGCTTCCTAGAGCACAATATTTTATTACTGTTATAGCTCCTATATTGTGGAGTAAATAAGACTTATTTTTATTTTCCCTGTGGTGTAAATAAATCTTTCTGTCTAATCCTGATCTGAATCAATCATTGCTGTATTTATATAAATATATCTGCTATTCTATCATTAATCCTGTGGGACAAATCACCTTTTGCTTCCATTACACCTGTCCAATCTTATACACATAAACCCTTGACTAAGTCCAGGGCTAGGATTTAATCCAGCTGCTCCGAGTCTCCTCTCTTAGATGGAATTTTAAAAGTCTAGGCTTCCTGGAGGTGTTTGGGAATCCATGGTGGCTTTTGGGTGTCATTTCTCCACCTCATGACACAGCAGGAGTTTCTCCAAGGGAGAAATAAAACTCTTGCCTGAAACTCCCACTCTGTCCATGACAGGAACCCCTGTGAGTGTCTGGGACATCCCGGCTCTTTGGCAGCCTGGGGACTCCTGGGATGTCACCGTGGAGCCCCCGTGAGTGCCTGTGACAGATCGGTGCCTTTGCAGCCCAAGGTGCCCTGGGGTGTCACCATGGAATGGCTGTGACTGCCTGTGACCACAGGGCTCTTGAGCATCCCCAGAAACCCCTGGGAGGTCTCCATGGAGCCCCTGTCTCTGCCTGTGACATTCCAGCTCTAGAACAGCCTGGAGACTCTTGGAAAGTCCCCATGGAACCCCTCTGAGGGCCTGTGGACAACTCGGTTCCTTAGCAGGCAACCATCACCAGCCCCAGTTGCTATGGTCAGTTTCCATGACAACCATCACCAGCCCCTGTTGCTCTGGTCAGTTTCCATGATAACCATCACCAGCCCCTGTTGCTATGGTCGGTCCCTTGGCAGCTCCATGCATATCCCAGGCCAGGGGTGGTTCCATGGACACCAGCTCAGGCCTGGAGCCAGAGCCCGTTGCCATGGTAACCATTTGCAGTCCCATTCCCAGAGACATGGGATCCCAGAAGCACAGAACTGGCTGAGCTGGGAGGGAGCCATCAGGATCCTCGAGTCCAGCTCCTGGCCCTGCACAGGACACCCCAACAATCCCAGCCTGGGCCTGGCAGCGGTGTCCAAACGCTGCTGGAGCTCCCAGAGCCCTGGAGCTGTGACCCTTCCCTGGGAGCCTGTTCAGTGCCCCAGCAGCCTCTGGGGGAAAAACCTTTTCCTGACATCCAACCTAAACCTGCCCCGACTCAGCTCCAGCCCTTCCCTCCAGTGCTGTCCCTGGGCACCAGAGTGAAGAGGTTCCCACAGCCCCCAGCCAGGGACCTGCTCCCAAGGCTGCTGCCAGGGCAACCAGGGCTGGCACCAGCTGGGATGCTCGGTTTCCATGGGCTGGGGTTTAGGAATGGATTTCCCAAATTTTGTGCACCCACTAAAACCGAGCTGCCCCTCACTGGCTTCCGGCCTCCAATGGAAAATACAAAAGGCAAAGATTATGGGGTGGGATAAGGACAATTTACTGGTAATAGCAACAAAAAAAGGAAAAACTAGGAATAGAAGGGATAAGAGAAATGATATACAGGGACAACTACAACAACACAGAATGGCTCTTCCCAGCCACGTATTTCCTCCTGCTGGGAAAGGACATCTTTGTCCTTGGGGAAGAGAGAGAGTCCCTTTCCTGACCCTCGCAGTGACCTGAGATGGGATAAGATACAATGTCGGGACCACGGCCAGGACCACCTCACATCATTGCCAGGGGCAGAGAAAGGGACAGGTCACTCCTCAGCTTGGGTCACGGGAAATGTGGGTCACAAGGACTCTTCCCAATGTGGGTCCTCGGATGGGGGATGAAGTTGGAGACTCACACAAAACACTGCCTGCACTCGGGGTACACGCCAGGGTTTCCCTTACTGATGCCTCCATTGGTGTTGGCTCAGGTGACACTTCTGGGTGAAGCTCTTCCCACACTCAGGACACTCGTAGGGCCTCTCCCCAGCGTGGATGTGCCGGTGCCTGATGAGGTGGGAGTTGTGCTTGAAGCCCTTCCCGCAGTGGGGGCAGCGGAAGGGCCTCTCCTCTGTGTGAATCCGCTCGTGCTGGAGGAGAATGGAGCTGGTCTGAAACCTCTTCCCACACTCAGGACACTCATAGGGCCTCTCCCCTGTGTGGATCATTTGGTGGATGATCATCTGGGACCTACAGTTGAAGCCCTTCCACATTCCCCACACCTGTATGGCCTTTCCTCAGCATGGATGTTCTGGTGGCAGATCAGGTGGGAGCGCTGGCTGAAGCTCTTCCCACATTGCTCACACTCGTAGGGCCGTTCCCTGGTGTGGATCCTCTGGTGGTGGATCAGGTTGGACCTGTGGCTGAAGCTTATCCCACATTGCCCACACTTGTAGGGCCTCTCCCCAGTGTGGATGCGCTGGTGGCTGATGAGGTGGGAGTTGTGCTTGAAGCCCTTCCTGCAGTCGGGGCAGTGGAAGGGCCTCTCCTCTGTGTGAATGTGCTGGTGCCGGCAGAGACTGGAGCTTCTCTGAAACCTCTTCCGACACTCAGGACACTCGTAGGATCTCTCCTCAGTGTGGATGATCTGGTGCTGGACAGTGGTGTTGCTCTGGATGAAGCTCTGTCCACCTTCCTGGAACAGGGTGGGTCTTTCCTCCTTGTTGCACCCTGGGATGGGTTTGGAACCCCTCCTTGAGCAGGGTTTCAGGGGCTTTTCCTTCCCATTGGATTCCTGTGCCATGGAGCCACTCAAAATAGCTTCTTCCATGAAGTTCTGCCGCAGGGATTTGTCCTCCCTGGTCTCCATCCTCAGCTCCTTCTCTGGGAGAGGAAGGACAAGGACAGGATGGGATTTGCCTCCATGCCAGAGGGAAGGGGAAGGAGATTCTCCCAACACATCCCCGGCAGGACGGCGTTGGCAGCGGGGTTGTCCTGCAGCCAGGGGCCATGCTGGGCTGGGAGATGGAGCAGGAGAGAGGGGGAAAGGGGCACTGACTTCCTCCTCACCTGCCTGGCTGTCCCAGGGCATCTTCCTCTTCCTCACAGCCTTCTCCTCCATCCAGCCAAAGTTTGGGAATGGGAAATCCTGGTTTGGACAAAAACAAGGGATGAGTATTTTGAGTTTGAATGTCCCTCTGTTCAAGTCCGTCTCTACAAGTGACCAGACATCTGGAGTCCCTAACAGCCTATCAAACACCAAGAGCAGCCCTGAAAATTCCTTTCTGGAGTTCCCTGTCTCTCCTCTCCCTGCCCTCCCCTAGCTGCTGAGAATCCCAGGAATCTGAAAAGCTCCCCCCTTTTCCATTTTCCATTTAGGGATGCTCGGGGTTTTGGGGTCCCAGGGTCTCTTTCCCCCTTATTCTCTCCTTTGGGATGCAGGGGCTCCAAGGAGTCCCCCTGCCCCTCTCCAAGCTGTTGAGGATCCTGCAAATTGCAGCACTCCCCCCTCTCTGGGCTCCTGGGGAACACAGGGCTCTGCTCCTCCAGGCTGCCTCTGCCAGCAGACACCACTGGGACACCCCAATGTCACCCCAAGGGCCATTTTCCACCCAGCTTTGGAGTTCTTACTTTTCCAAACATCCCCAACCAAAAAACCCAACCCAGGGACACCCCCAGGATATCTGAGCCAAGCTCCCTGTCTTGGGCTGGTAAGACAAGGTTCTGCTATGGAAGACAGGAGCCTCCCTTGAAATGGAAAATACAACCCCGTTCTCTTTGAATTATAATTTTGAAATTAAAGGGCTTTCAAGCAAAAATATGGCAATAGGAATATCAGTTCTTCAGTAGGAAAATTAAACTAAAATTGCAGTAGTAAAGAAAAACACCACCAAAAAACGCAAAAAAATAAGAGTCAGAATCCAACCTGATACCCAGGGAGTGAGGGTGTTGCTTGCAGTGCAATCAAATTGTGGCTGCAGTCCTCCTGGGGTGACAGATGTGATTTTGTTGAAGCAATGACCTTGTAGAAGGGTGTAGCTTTCCTCTGAAGGTCCAGTGGTGGTGTAGATGGGTCTGATCTTCCTCTGGGAATGCAGTGGAAACCAGGCTGCTCCTGGTGCTTTAAATCTCAGCTTATATCCAGGTAGGGAATGCTTGGCTCCTCCCTCTGGGTGGAGCATCTCACAATGGGATGATGAAATTTTATCAGTCATGCAGTGAAAGACAATGGCCCATTAATAGAAGATATCTCCCTGGAGGGAGGATGGGTCATGGAAGAGATCAAGAACACTTCCCCATTTGTTTTTGTACAGCTGGCCCATTAAGAGAAGATCCCCCTCAGAGATATGAGAATGGGTCATGGAAGAGATCAACAACCTGCCAACCTGGTTTTAACAGATGGCAATAGAATACATTGTTTTGGTTACATCTTGTATTTCAAGACAGGGCTTGATGCTCCTTGCCCCAGCTCTCTCCAGAACACGCCCAGGCCAATGCTCAGCAGAGAAAAGCCCCGTGAGCAGCCCCAGGGTGGCTGTGGGCAGGCTGGGGGCAAACAGCATGGCTGGGGCTCTGCAAGGGCCCTGGGGGAGATGGGAAGGAGCAGCAGAGCAGGGGCTGATCCATCCCCACTGTGCTGGACACCCCAGGGCAGCGTCCCAGAGCGTCCTCATGCATCTGCCAACAACATCCCCCCTCTGCAGCCCTGGCCTCTCCCCCAGCTCACACAGGTGCCGCATCCTTGCAGGCACAGACACGGCAGCACTGGCTCAGGAGCCCCTGTTTGCACTGCCCAGAGCAGGTGTCAGCACCCCCATGGTGTTGGTGTGGGGAGATGAACCTGAGGGAGCACAAATGCCATCAGCCCCTGGGGGCAGGAAGGGCTGGGGGACAGCAGGGAAAGCACTCAGGTTTGTGGTGGCCTCTGAAGTCAGCCAGAAAGTTTGTTCCCATGAGTTGTGAGTTTCCTGTGCCACTGCAGACGTTGTTGGTCACAGCCAGGGCTGCCTGGCAGCCAACCCCAACCTGCCCTGAGCATTTCCTTTGCTTTACCTTGGCTTTCTTTCACTATTCCTGCTACAAATTTCTTCCTATTGCTCAACCCTGTTCCCACCCCTGTTCTGTGCCCTGCAAACAGCCCATCCCTGGTTGCCCTTTCCCCTCTGGTCCCACTCCCCATTTCAGTTCCTGAGTTCCTGGCACCATGGGAACATCCATTGGGGAGCAGGATCATCCTCCAAGTGCTTCAGGAATTGTCTACAGCCTCCTGCAGTGCCTCATGCTGCTCCCTTGCCAGAGGCACCACAGCCCAGGGGGGCACATCTGGGCTGCTGTGTCTGGCTGTGGGGCTCCCTGTTCTGGGCAAGGAGGAGGAGCTGCAGAGGCTCTGCAGGACTGACAGGATGGGCTTTGGGGCTGTGAGGAGAAGCTGAGGCACCTGTGCTGCTGGACCTTCTGGAGAGGAGGCCCAGGGCTCATCCTGCAACTGCTGCAAGGGTGGTTTCAGAGAATCACAGAATCGGCAAGGTTGGAGAACATCTTGGAGATCATCAAGTCCAACCTGTGCCCTGACACTGCTTTGTCTCCCCTGAACCTCCTCTTCTCCAGGATAAACAACCCCAGCTCCCTCAGACGCTCCTCACAGGACTTGTGTTCCAGACCCCTCACCAGCCTTGTTACTCTTCTCTGGACACACCCCAGCCCTTCCATGTCCTTCCTAAACTTGGGGGTCCAGAACTGGACACAGCACTCAAGGTGCTGCCCAACCAGTGCTGAGCACAGGGGAAGAATCACTGCCCTGGTCCTGCTGGCCACACTGTCCCTGATCCATAGGAGTACCAGGTGTTGGATGATGGAAATAGTGACAAGGGGGTGGGGACAAAGCCTGATTTATCATCAGCCATGAAGGGTCTTGATTTTCATAACATTTTAGATTGCATTTTATGTGCTGAGGATCAATATCAAGCAGACGTTGCTAATATCAATCTATAAAGATGTACTGAATGAAAATGATTCATGCTAAATATATCTGTAGCAATATTTTTAAAATATATATAGTTTAGAAAATTGTTATACAGCAGTAAATAAAAAAGTAGATGTGATTAGTGTTACAAAGCAGATGGGCCCCTTGGCAGATGCTACATGAGAAAAATGAGATACAGGATGCAGTTTGAGATAAACAAGAGCCAAAGCTGGGACTACTCCAAGGTCGGGAGGTGGACCCTTGGCAGATGCTATGGGATACAGGATGTCTTAAGATATCCTTGAGATGGACAAACTTGGGACTATTCCAAGGCAGCGAGTTTGAGTGGTGGTTTGATCCATAAAATTATTACATTTTGGAACATAATGTTTAGTTTTGTATAACACAAAACTTAGAGCACACATGCAGCCAGTGAGGTTATTCACAGGACAAGAGGAAGATGATGAGCCTTCCTCTGAAGAAGACCACCAAGAAGCCAAAAAGACACCCTAACAACAAGTGGAGCATGCACTATGTAGTATAGTGATGTAGATTTTAAGAATTTAAAATAGGAGGAGATTAACAGGAAATATTAATGAATATGTATTAGCATACAGTATATCAGTTTAAGTTGGATTACTTTGTTTTGTACGTGAGGTAGGGTGAGTAACCCCCCTCCATACCGTGGTCGCTTTTGCTTATGCTTTATCCAAACATTACTTATCTTTAATTAATCACTGCCAATTTTTTTTGTATAAACTGGATTATAAAATGCTACTTAAATAAAATTGCATGGCTGCTAAATTCAACTTTGTTGCTTATTAAACTAGACATATAGAGCTTCATTTATAACAATTTGGTGCTGAAACCCAGGAACTCCAGCCTGGGGAAGGATGGCTAGTCTCAGGAAGGAGCTCCCCACCAGCTCTTTTAAGGTGGTCCCAAAGTTAGACCAGGCTCCCTTGGAGAAGGAGTTCCAATTACAATAATGCATAAGGAAAGGAAGCCAGCAATAGGAGGCACACACAAAGGCTGCCATTGGAGTGCCAGCTAAAGGTAAAGGTGCCTGTAAAACGTCTTGTTCACAAGAACCGTGTGGGAAAACGGACTGTGTAAGTACCACGGGGTTGGGCAGGGGTGTGGCTGTATGTTTGTGTGTCTGCAGAATATCTACAATGGGGGCTGGTAGCCCAGACCCCTGAAACAAGTGTGAACATCCCAGTACCGCGTTATCGGCTCTCTGTTATCTGACTGGCCAGGAAAGGAGGGAAGTGAAAAGAGAGAATGAGTGAGGTTCCCTGGGAGGGACTGGCAGGGAGGGTCCCAGCCCAAGAACCCAGGGGAAGGTCCTTGAGGAGAAGGGAGCGATCTGATCACTGGGTGAGGTGAATAAGGAGGGGAGCAATTGAGTCAAGTTCAATTTTCTTTGAGATGTAAATAGTTGGTAACTTTAGTACGAGACTAAGAAGGATTGCAAGAGGAAGTGACAACAAGGATATAGTCAGGGAAGACAGATTGGGAGAAAGATTGGAATTAGGCATGAGGCAAACAGTTGGTAAAAGACAAGATAGTGCAACAGAATAATTAGTGACAGGATTGAATCACAAAGTGAGTGAGGGAGACCAAAATTCTCCTGGCACCAGGGATTTATTGGTTTCTTGCCACCAAAAATGCGTCCAAGGAAAGGTAACTCCTTAGACCCAGGAGCTGTGAATTATGAAGGAAATTCACAAGAGCCTGGTATAGCTGGGAACTGTGACGGGGGTTCTCAGAAGGGGAGCATCCCGCAGGACAGTCCACTGGGGATGATGTTACCATACTGGGATGCATGGTAATCCCAAAGAGGAAAAAGTAAGCAGAAAATGATTAATTATTGTATGTTTGAAAGGACAAAGGAAATTATCTGGAAAGATAATTTATATTGGCCAAAGTTTGGACTGTTTGAAGATTGGATTTGCCAGGCTTTGAATTTGTATGTGAATTCAAACGAACCTTTTAATCAGGAAGAAAGCGAATATGCTGCTCTGTGGCTTCCCAGGGGAAAGAGTGAATTTGTCACTCGAAGGCAGGGAATTGATTGTTTTCTCTTCTATCCCTCACAAACAAGAGGGCAAGCAGCCAAACAAGACAGACACGAGCCCTAGGATCCATTAGATCACCTCCCACCCCATTACAGGCAACCTAATCAGCCCGTTCAACCCCAAGCCCCCGAGGGTCCTCCTGTAAATGCAAACACACCCCCTATTCAGGAGGAGCCAGTAGCACATAGAACTAGAGGTGGAAAGGGATGGGGAGAAGTGATGACGGGGATGGGGAAGCAAAAATGGAAGATGGACTATACCCACTTAGAAAAGTTCCAATGGCAAATCCAGAACAGAGACCTATTGGTGATGTGAGTGCTCCCCTGAACACAGGGGATGTTAGGGAGTTTAAGAAGGAGATGGGCAGGCTGCCAGACGATCCTAGTGGAGTGGCAGAGAGATGAGATCAGTTCTTGGGGCCAAATATATACACCTGGGTGGAACTGCAGTCTATCTTAGGAATCTTGTTTACCATGGAAGAAAGAGAAATGCTGAGACATTCAGGAATGAGGGTTTGGGATAGAGAATGTCAGGGGCCAGACCAGGGGGATCAGAAATGGCCTATGCAAGATCCAGGTTGGAATAATCAGAATGAAAGACACAGGCAGAATATGAGTGATCTCCGGTGGATGATTACCTGAGGAATCTGGGAAGCAGTGCCCAAGGGGCAGAATATAAGGAAAGCTCAAAGTGAGCACCAAGGGAAGGATGAACCCCTGGCAGACTGCTTAGAAAGACTAAGAACAGACTTGCAGTTACATTCAGGTGTAGACCCCGATACTGCAGCAGGACAGGTCCTTTTGAAAACACAATGTGTAGCTAAGTCCTGGGGGCATATCAGGAAGAAGCTGGAAAAAGTAGAAAATTGGCAGGATAGGGCTCTTCAGGAATTGTTAAGAGAAGCACAGAAAGTGTATGTGAGAAGAGATGAGGAGAGGCAAAAGACAAAACCACAGATTTTAATGGCAGCAGTCAAGGAAACACAGACAACCATGAATACAGAGAAGCGCTCAGGAAAGCACAAACAACAGAAAAAGGCAGGTCCCACCTCTGGGGAAAAGAGACCCAAGTGTTTTTCCTGTCACTATTGGATCCAGTTAGTAAGAGTTGGCCAACATGCCTGCAAGCTCTGGTGGTCACTGTTATGTTAGTAGAAGAAGCCCGAAAAGTAACCTTTGGGGCACCACTGGAAGTGTACACACCCCACAATATTAGGGGAATCCTTGCTAAAAAGGCTGAAAAATGGTTAACTGATAGCAGAATATTAAAATATGAGGCTATCTTGTTTTAATACATGATTAACACACAATTAATACATGATGAATGCATGATTGAACAGAGGTCATAGAGTTATAAACAAAAATATGCCCAGATTTGAGAGAACAAGAATTAAAAAGAGGAGAAAAATTGTTTATAGATGTATCATCCGAAGCGGTAGATGGAAGAAGGAAATCTGGGTATGCCATAATTAGTGGAGAAAAACTGGAAGTAAAAGAATCTGGTCCCCTTAGCCCGTCCCGGTCAGTACAAGCCTGTGAACTCTATGCATTATTCTGTGCGTTGCTGTTATTAAAGGATCGAGAAGGGACCATATACACCAACCCAAAATATGCCTTTGAGGTAGTGCACACATTTAGAAAAATTTGGAAAGAAAGGGGACTTATAAACACTTGAAGAAATGGATTACTGCACCAAGGATTGATAATTCAAATTCTTAAAGCTTTGAAGAGCCCAAAAAAGATAGCAGTGGTTCATGTGAAAGGCCACCAGAAGGGAAGAGGAAATAAAACAAAAAGAAACAATTAGGCTGATGATGAAGCTAAGAAAGCTGCCCTGAGGGAAAACAGCAATGTAATTATGACTTTTCAGGAAGCAGGAACACAAAATCAAACACCATGCTTTTCTTTAGCAGAAGTAGAAGGCATGAAAAGCCTAGGAGCAAGTCTAAAAGGGGGATAATGAATTCTCCCTAACAAAACCACAGTTCGAATGGCAGAGAAAGGCTAGACTCATGTTTCAAGGGTAAAAGGGCCTATACACAATAAAGATTGGAAAATTATTTCGACACCAGGAGACCTGAAAGTAAAATTAAATAAATACTTAAAACTGATTAAACCTTTTTATTGAGGTCCAAAATACAGTTTAAAGTAAAACTGTAATTAATCCACAACATAGCTGAAGAGAGCATTTGGTGCCCAGAGGTTATAGCTCATATGGAAAATCGTTTTCGGCTGTGGATTTCACATAATGCTGCAACACATTTGGTGTGCCATGTACATATTGAAAGAATAACCCAGCCCCAGGATATTCAAGATATCCTTAGCACAGAAAGGTCAGAAGCTGCCATCCCACAGAGAGAAGTTTCCATGTTTCAGCAAGGTTGCTGCAAACACGGTCATCAGTGTGAGCGGTGTAAAGCAGTGACCATGAAGTGGCTGAGACAAAGACATTGGGACAGAACAACTGTACCTTGGGACCAAAGAGATGTAGCTTTTATGACTAATTGTATATGATGTTTTAGTAGAGTAGAGCGAGACTTTCGAATGCACAAATGGGTTTTAGCACAGATCAACACTGATACTTATATAATAGAAGATCAAGTACAAAGAACATTTATTTATTCAGCGTATCACATGGAATGATTAGTGGCTTTGAGAACACTGCAAGAACAAGAAAGGATAATAAAAGTAAGATGTGGATATAGTAGGATACTCAGAAACAACAGAAAAAGATAAATTGTCCTGCTTAACCTGTTCAGGTTATAAAACTCCTTTGATAGTTAACCATTAAAGGTTTGTGTTTTGTAATTGCAATTAACTTTAATTTATTAGAAAAATTAGTTATTCTGGATTGGGTGTCAACAGCAACTCCATTGAGTTTGGAGGCAGAATTAGACACTTCCTTGATCAATGGGAACAGCCTGAACAGATTGAAAGTCTTTTAAGAGGCCCTCAGCGACAAACACTAACAGATTTCATTGAGGAACTACAATTCCAGAAAAAGAGACTGGTAACAACTGTTACTAAAAGAGTCCAAGAACAAGTAACACACTGGGAGTGTACTAAGCATGGCTTAGAGTGTCACCCATGGGTTTGTGTTATTTGTAAGCTTTGCCTTAATTTGTGGTGGAGAATAACAAGAGCAGAAGAAAGAGAGAGACAATTGATTTGTTTAACTTGCTTAGATGGTGTGCATGAACAGGTAACTTTGAAAAGATTTTTCAGTGATTTTTTTGGAACACTTTTGAGATATGAAGATGGAACCTTTTATGCAGTGGTTCAATGAATAGAAAATTTAGACCAATGAGTTTTTACTATATTAGCTTTTGAGCAGGTAAGAGAGCAAATGATTCATAATATTATAGACCAGTGTATCATCATTAACAGTTCCTGTGGAGAAGGAATTTGTGTGCCAGGCTATAGACACATTTCTTACGTGAATTGGCATTGCAAATGTGCCTATTGGTGGTGATGAAGACTTAATAGTAATCCCCGATGTCAGAGCAAAAATCTACCAAGAAATCAGGTTGTTAAATGAAGGATTGAAAATCAAATCTTATTGTGGTCGGCACATCTCCAGAGCTTTGGTGGTTTAGACTAAAAGAGGAAGTAGCTGACTAACCCAGGGAGAGAGAGGGAGAGAGAGAGGGCAGTGCTGCGAGAACTGTGAGTAATCTGTGCCATCCTTGAAACAAGCATGAGGCCAAGGGTACCAGTGAGACCAAATGCACCGGTGACTAGATCCCAGGATATAAACTTTCCTCCCAAGAATCCTGACATCTTGGCCCTTGGCTGCAACCCAGAGGGCCTTGAGGATGGTAGAAAGTCAAAACTCCTGAAGGTTATTTTCACTGTGTTTGTGGTGATGTCCTTGGCAACAGGCCAAAACTATGGAGCCACTCTGGCAGAGTCACTGAGAGAAGGGAATGAGCAATGCAGGAACAAACAATAATAAAACAAGCAGCACAGGAGCGGGCAATGAGAGAACAATCTATGCAAAAACAAAGTCCCAATAATGTTGATCCCTGTGATAAATGCAGTCACTCCATGGGGGTCAAGGACAAGATAGAATTTGTGTTCATGGCACATCCACATGTTAGTAGCTGCCTGCTGTGATCACAGCAATTTTATAGATGTTTGTGTTAAAAACAGAAAAAGGGATTGGGTAGGGAATAATTTATGATTTAATCGACCAGCTCCTTATCCTTATAGGGATCAAATCTGTACTCGGTATGAAATTTTGTTGTTGTTGTTTTGAGAAAGATGAGAATGGGAATGATCCAAGTATAGGTATAGGAGGTACAGCACTAAGGAAACAAAAAAAAAAAAAAAAAAAAA
>JAIXNV010000671.1:0-13334 GCA_020917445.1 Riparia riparia
GCGCGGGCAAACGCGTTTTTGTCGACTTCCCCAGCTCCCAGGGCCACGTGCTGCAGCGGCGTGTGCGTAGCCGCCAGTGGCCATTGAAAAGGCGCGGGCTTCCCCACGCGTGAGTTTGTTCCTCTTAACTCAGAGCTGAGGAGAGAAGAAACTGTTAACTGTTTCCTAGGTCTCGTTTTGGTGCTTTTGAGTCATTGAAAAACGATATAATCATGGACAAAGACCCTCTAACTAATTAAAGTTAGAAAGCAGTATGTTTATTCACCGGCGGGCGGCACGGGAGTCATCTCCGAAAGGCGTGGCCGCTCCGAACAAGGCTCTTTGCTCTCTATTTATATTCCAAGATCTTACATACAAGACATATGCATAACCCCAGCACCTCCCTTCCCCGCTCTGTATTAAAATGAGGCTATCAGTCCTTCACGCGTGCGCAGTTGTTCTCTTGAATTGGGTCGGTGGTCTCGAATTGGGTCAGTGGTCTCAAAGGATGAAGTCAGGAGAGTCTTCATCAGGTCTCTGTGACCCTCTGGCACGATCCAAAGTCCCCTGCTTCGTGATTGATTGATACGAGGTGTAGGCGCTGGCCATTGTTCTTAGCGATTTCAATCTGTTCTTCTGACGGTTCACTTACTGCACTTTTTCTATAAAGAAGCTCATAATAGAACAGTTAGGTCTAGCTTGGGCATGTAACAATCATGCACCTACCATTTACTGATCTAACTTATATTTTGATCCATATAAATTGCTTGCAACCTTTAGCCTAAAATCTTAACTGTTTAAAATCATGTTTCATTCTCCACTCCTTCAAAGTTAGTAAATTCTTTTCCTAATCTATACATTCTTGTTCATCTCGCAAAACGGTGCCATAGGGGTTCTTTCAAACCGTACTATATGCTGTTAATATTAAAGTTAAAGCTGCTAGTCGCTTCAGCATTCTCAAATTCCTGTCCTTCTCCTGATGGAGCTTCCCAGGATTCCAGATCTTTTGCTAGTTGTTCTACAAACGAGGTGGGCCATTTTTTTTAACTCCTGCAGAAGCACTGTCCATGCGAGCTGAGTTTTTTTATTCAAATGCAAAAATTTTCTGGCTGGCTTCACGGAGAGGAAGGCAAAAGAAAGCATCCTTTAAATCTAAAACAATAAAGCGCGTTAGTTCAGGTGTTCAACAAGTTAACAATGCATTAGGGTTGGCCACCACCGGGTCTAAATCCTCAGCAATCCTATTAAGACCTACGATCCATCCTGCTTTTCAGCAGGTCAAAAAAATTCAATCCCTGGGCTAATCCCTCCACTTTTCTTCAGGGGGTATTGCTTAACTCTAAGTAGCTGTTTTTATTTTTTTTTTTAATTTAACTTGCACTGGGGGTGCATTCTTTGCTCTCCTAGTATGTTAGAAGCTCAATCCGCAGAAAATACCTGATCTATTACTTTCCTGTAAATCTCACCTTCACTTTTAACTTTAGCCTCATTAGTTATCTGCATCAAGCTTAACAATTCCACCTATTGTTGGTCCTCAACCTCCAAAGCAATCTCTCAGTTTTTAAATCTATATTTATTTTTTGCCTCTCATCGTTCCAATAGATCCCTAGCCAAAAGTGCTGATGGACCACTGTGAATTGCCCATTGTTTCCCAAGTTTATATTTCAATCTACAAAAATAGGCTTTTTCAGATTGGCCAGTTACCCCTTTTACTATAACATAATTATCTTTTATTGGTCTTAAAGCTTTCTTTAACAGTGAATATGTTGCCTGCCCCTCTGTTTATGAAAAACTTGATGTCTTTTTCTTTGTTCCCTGGTTTCATGATAGCTAGAGCAGGGAATCTCCTAGGGTAAGACCCTCTGGTCCATCTCAGTTTTTCTTAACATGAGCAACCAATGCCTCCCCTTTTTGATCTCCTCTTCTTTGGTTTCCTGGAAAGAGCTACACAGATTTTTTTTTTTTTATTTTATTTATTTATTTTTTTTTTTTTCAAAACAGCCTGGCTACTAAAGTTGTTCTTTGCTGGATAATCCTGGGACAGAGATAGAAGCGTTCTGTCTGTAGCAAGTTGTGGCAAGGAGGATGTGGCCAGCCTGCTGGCAGCAGGAGGCAGGAGCAGCAGGTGGTGTGGAGATGTATGTTGGAAGCAGGTTGTGTAGTTTTGATCCTGTAGAGCAAGCATCCACGGGGAATCAGGGGGTAAAAGAGAGAAGTGGGAATTAGGCACAGACCTAGAGTCCTGTTCTTTTTGTGGTCTAACCTTAAGGGGCTGAGATCCTATGTTCTTACTGGAGCCCTTCTTGAAAACCCTCACCTTATTCCTCGGCTTTCAATTGCTGTGAGTGGTGGTGATGAGGAGAATGGCTTTGCCTCACCCTCCAAGAAAGGACACAAGTAGTTCATGAGCCTGTAGCCTATGCCATGTGCAGAAGGTACTTGTTTGTCTTTGGACTTGAGGTGCAGCTGTCCAGTAAAGGAAAGTGCAAGTCTTAGATGTGAGCCATCCCTCCAGCTGGCCGACTGAACGCATGAGAGAAGCATCTGTTAGCATTGAGGCCTAGGCTGGTGTATCTGTGTCCACAGCAGCAGCCAGGAATTCCTGAGAAGTTATTTCTGCCTGCATTCAGGTATAAATTTTTTTGTGCCTCCCTAAGAGAGTAGGTGTGTGGTCGCAAGAGTTTGTGTTTGGCTTGCAAGGATGAATGATCCTGTTGTTGGTGTTTGCAAACATCTATGGTCAGCACTTTTTTCCTTGTAGCACTGAAGTAGTAAGTGTTGGTCAAGAGGCATCCAGTGGATCCATTGCCATCCACAGTCGTGTGGCATTAAAATCCTGATTTGGGTGACTTCTTTGAAGTGGCTCTGTGAGAAAGGAAGCTATGGAAATGACAGGCTGCTTGTTTTGTTTTTCCCTGTGCTGCTGTAACCCTTGCAGTGATGAGCTGGCATTTTGAAATGTGTTTGAGTGTTGGGGAGGTTTTTTTGGGTTTTTTTTTTTTTTTGTTGGTGATTTGTTTTGGGTTTGATTGTCAGAGAAACCTAGGTCAGCGATGGAAACCTCAAGCTGAAAAATGATGTATTTTTTCCAGCTGGCATCTTGTGTCGGACTAAAGGTGTTCCTTTTCAAAGTGTTATGTGCTCCCTGGCGAGCATCAGCCGCCCTTCTCCGCCCCCGAGCGTAGGCAGGAAGGCAGGAGACCGAGCGCGGGGCGGGATGAGCAGCGGGGTGCTGCCACCCTGTGGATAGAGGGCGGTACTGCAGCTCTCTCACGTGACCCACCCCGCCGTGCGTGGGAGCCCCGGGCTGCCAGCTCGGGGCAGTGCTGCCACCCTGTGGATAGAGCTTGGTACTGCAGCTCTCTCCCGTGCTCCACCCCGCTGTGCGTGGGAGCCCCGGGCTGTGAGCTCGGCGGTAGTGCTGCCACTAGACCTTCCAAAGATGGCGACAAAAAAGGCGGGAAAAGGGCAAGGACCCTGGGGGCATCAAGCAGGCTGCCTGTGCACTACCCTGACTACGGTGCCGCTCAGGCGCAATTTTCAGCGCCGTTTTCAGGAGTGTGGAGGCGGGCTATGGGCTCAGCCACAGTGTGGGCAGGTTCAGGGGGTCGATTTTAGCCAGGCACTGGGATAGGAGGCTATAGGGGCCTTAAGAGTGCCAGAAAAAAAGACGGCAGCTCTACTTCACCCTTAATAAAGATGGCAGCCAGTAAGGGCAGAAGCCATGTGATGACCCTTCCAAGATGGCAGGTCGGCACATAGTTCTTGAGCTTTCAAAGATGGCAGCCAAACGGGCAAGGAAAATCCAGGACCCCAAGGTCCGTCTAGCCAACTTGCCTGCGCGCTACCCTGACCACAGCGCCGCCTGTGTGCGATTTTCTGCGGCTTTTCCAGGTGTGCGGACACGGGCTGTGGGCTCAGCCTTGCCATGGGCACATTTGATTTTAGTTAAGTGCCCATGATAGGAGCCTATGAACCTTAGGGGTTCCAGAAAAAAAGATGGCTGCCTGACCGGAAGTGGCTTCGCCCTTAATAAATATGGTGACCAGAAAGGGCAGAAGTCATGTGATGCCACTCCCAAGATGGAGGTTTGGCACAATGTTCCTGACCTTCTAAAGATGGCAGTGAAAAGGGTGGGGAAAAATCAAGGACTCTGAGGTACATCTAGCCGATTGCCTGCACGCTACCCTGACCACACCGCCGCCCGGGCACGATTTTCCGCGGCATTTTGAGGCGTGGGGGCACGGGCTGGAGGCTCAGCGGCACCACGGGCGGGCAGGAGCTGGGCCTACACTGACAGGCAGTGGCGGGGACGCCCCGATCAGCTGAGGTCCCACTGTGGCCGGCATCCCAGGAGTGGCCCCTGTGCCGTGCGCCTGTCCCGTCCCATCCCCTCCCCCCCCCACCCCCCCCGCCCCCCCCACCCCCCCCCACTCCCACCCTGAGCCACCTGGGAGCGGGAGCTGTTGCTGCCACCCATAGAGGACTCGCAGCAGCCTCGTGTAGTCTGTGTGTGCAAGGTTTGATCGGCTTTGTAGCGGATGTGCTGTTACAGGCTGGGAGCGCTGGGTTTCATGGGTGGGGAAATCTTTGAAGTAGCCAAGCTGAGTAGTTGCTGAGAGTTCCAAGCCCAGTGTCCCCTGGGATTCTTGAAACAATGTTTAAATAGTTATCATGCAGTTGAAGCGGCGGCTGGAGTCGGTTTGTTAGAGCGGCAGAAACAGCTTGTTGCCTATGTGTGTTGGGATAAGCAACCCTCCCTAATGTCAGAATGAATTTATGTGCCTTCTTTTCGCTTTTTTTTCTTTCTAGCTTGCAGAGCACTGGGAAGACTCTTTGGGATAAAGAGCAGAAAGCCCCACACTCCCAAGGGAACGCTTTGGGCACCTGCCGCTTCTGAAGTGCACCAATAATCCCGGCTCCCCCAGAAACCTTCCGAAGGCGGAAGGGCCGGGCAAGACAACTGCAGGAGGGGTGCGGGAAGCCCTTTTTCCCGGGTCTGGACAGCGCTGAGATGGGAATGACTTCAGAATATTCCTCGTGCCTCTCCCGTTGCCAGCCCGGGACTAAGTCGGTGTTCTCCAAGCGGCTGCAGTTCCCCGCGTGTGGTGGGAGGAAGCCTGTGCTGGAGAGCGAGAGAAAGGTCCCTGCTGGTTGCTGTGTCCTCGGCGGGCAGAGAACTGTGACCTTGGCCAAATGGGTCGGTGAGTATCGAATCGATCCTGCCCCCTTTTGAAGGACTTGTTTGAAGGAGTCTTCAGCAGGGAACAATTTTAGCCTTTAGGTCTGCTTGGTATGCTGTAGGGTCCCTCCCGCACGCCAAGAGCCTTTCCAGAGCTGTTGTGTCACGGGTTCCTCGTGCCCAAGGTGCAGTCTTTTAGGGATTGGTTGCTCTAGTTTGGAAGCAAAGGCTCTCTTTATCTCTAGAGGCAGGGGCCCTCTCCTCTCTCTCCCTATTCAGGTCTCCCACTGGATTGAAGCGCTCTCTGGCTTCCACTGGCTCTGGCATGAGTGCTTTTCCCATGGGCTGGGAGTGGATCTCTGCATCCTCTGTGGACTTAATGCAAAGTGACAGGGCCACAACGCGTTTCATCACAGTCCTCACGACAGCTTGCAGAGGAATCTCAGCTGTGACGAACGCTTTGTAGCACTTCTTCCCCCTTTTTTCCATTGACCTTGGTGCTGGCACGTTGTTTTCCAGCACATTCTCACTTCCTTCTCTCCTCTGCCTAGAAGAAAAGCTGCTGCTCGTAGGTGCTACTGCTAAAAGGCTTCACCAGTTCAAAGATCCCTGCAGGCTCCCCCAGCAGCAGGAGGTCGATCTCGTTTAGGCCGCGTGTTGGTGAGTCACTGGCTGTGTTTTTGCTGCGGGCATCGGGCGGGCAGCGGCAGCCACGGGGGCCCTGGTGCTGTTTAAGGCCTCTCCTGGTGCATGTTGCCGGAGGAGAAGATGCCGCTGCCAGCCCTGCCCTCCTGCCTGGGGCGTGGCCGGCTGCGGGGCCGGGCAGGCCGTCTTTGCCCGTGGGCTGCTTTGATGTTCTTTGTCAATGGGACCATGAGGCCTTACCCACCTTTCTAATTGGGCCGGCGGCACGCCCATCTTCAGAGCTATCAGCAAGAGGCTCTGTTGGACACGGTGGAAGCTTCTAGCAGCTTCTCCCAGAAGCCACCTCTGTGGGCTCCCTGCTGCTACCACGAAACCAGGCTGTGCCAAATTAACACGGCGGTCTTTGGTAGGACTGCTGAGGTGCAATGGTGAGCTTGTTCTTTTGTAACTTCTTGCTCTGAGCCTGAGAAAATGACAAAATTCCTGTAGCTGGTGTCAGTGATTTAAGCATGCCAAGGAACTCACTCCCCGTGCCGAGGGCCCCCCCCACCCCAGAGTCTGTGAGCAAGAACCTGAATGTATTGGGTGATGTAATGTAGAAATGTGTGTTGTATTTCATCTGTGGCAAGCAGTTTTTTGGGACATGTTCTATCCTTCTGTTACCCTTCCAGGGGAGAGGGATACTGATGCCTTCTGATAGTGGCCCAGCCATGAAAACCAGGTGAGGCAGTGTTTCTTCCCTCTTTCAGCACTCCTCAATCCTCCAGGGGGGCATTTTAAGGATGGCCTGGAGCTGTTGGATCTGCCCTGGACAGCAGGCAAGCATAGACTCTCTGCTGCTGCTGGGCTCTGGACACCCCCCCCCTAGAACCGCGGTTCCAGAGCAACCTAGAACCTCGGGCCCACCTACCTAGACCCGGTCCCTTGGTCTGGCCCACCCAGTTGGATTTGTCCCAAACCCTGACTGGATTTGTCCTGGAAACTGGAATGGAGTCGGCAAAGGGGAAAAGAAAACTAAGACTGGGCTGCTCACAGAGTCTGGATGGGCGTCACCTGGATGGAGGGAATATCTGGACTGTAGTCTGGGCAGTGAGTGCAGTCTGTGTAGAATGCAAGTGCATAACTCAGGAGTGATCTCATCCCACTGAAGATTTTCCATGAAATTTGGTGAGAATGGGCCTCAAGTCGTGATTTGCATCCACAGCTCCCCAGTGTGGACTTTTCCTGTGTCTCACTGGCCTCAGGGGCAGAGAAAGGCTCTTGGAAATGCAATTCAAAGGGAGCATGTGAGACAATGGCATTGCAATCTGTGATTAAAATTTCTGTGAAATAGCTTCAATGCTATCTATTACATAATAACTGAATTCCAATGGAGACAAGCAGATCCACATGGTATTGATTTATTCTGGGGAGTATGTTCTACACAAATGATCCCTTTCCCTCATTTACTGAAGCTGTCTCTGTGTTACCCCTACCTCTCGATGAACCAGCACACCAGCGTTGCCATATGTGCCACGGGTTGATTCATTTAAAACAATTTTAGGGAATAACAAATTCTTTTTAAACACATCTCCACCTTTGATTTCCTCTGAAAATAGACAGTGAACAGAAACCTACTGAATCTGCATGTGGTCTGTGTCTTATTTCTAACTCCTTGATGATGAAGTGATGCTTTGTGTTTTGTTTCCAGATTGAAACTGGAAGTTTCTGAGTTGCTGAGCGAAGTTTTAACAGTAAGAAAGCGGCAAGTTCTCGAGGGTTTGACAGTCTGGAAGCACTGGACAGGTCCTGTTTCTAGATGGTGGCATCAGTGTTGGAGTCTATGGGTAAGTTGCTGTTGAATTGAAATTTTTCTTGACCCTTCTGCAAATGTGACTAGAACTAGAAAAGAAAATGATGAGCACACAGAAATGCAGCATCACATCGACGAGTTCAGCTGACAGTGTGAAGTGTTTTTCTGTCCACAAAGCTTTCTTGTCCCGAGTCGTGCCCAGCCTCACGCTGTCCAACAGAATTGTGTAAGCACAAAATCCCCGACAGTCGCTCCTCCGTGCGGTCTTTGGGGCCGGGGGTCTCTGATGGTCCCGCTCCGAGGGGTGGCGGGGCCTCATTGCGCACAAAGCCAGCAGCAAACGGTCCTGGCTGGGGCCTCTTAGGGGTCAGCATTATCAGCAGGAAGGAAATGCGGCCAGAGGGGCTCAGGCAGACCTGTAGTGGCCACCTCTGGTGTGTCCTTGGTAGGGTGGGCAAAGGCAAATGTGACAGCTGAGGATGTGCTGGAGATTCTCCCTCAGCTGTCCTAAAATCTGTCTAGAAAATGAAAGTGTGCTTGGGTTGACTTGGTTTGTAGGCCTTCAAAGGAGTCTTCAACTATTGTTTGATAACTGTGACCTGAATTAAGGCCAGCATTGTTTTGTGCCAGCATTTTTGTAATGGACAGTGGCTGTTTCCCTGGAGTGGTTTTCATGTCTGTGTTTTTTTCAGAAGTTCCCGTTTATTTTGCTGTGTTGCTGTGGATGTTCACCCTGGTACTCTGGACAGTGGTTGGGGATTTTTTCTTGATTCCGCAGCTCTAATACTGTTGTTTGGGTTTTTTTCTGCCTAGCAGTAAAAATCTCTAGAGCACTAACCTGGCTGCAGCATGGCCTTTTGTCAGAGAGTCACGCTGCTTGTCCCAGGCAGTGTTGCCCTGTCCTGTGTGTTTCAGTGGAATTTTCCACTGCATCCTGTAGCCCCAGAATCCATGGGTGTCCCTGAGGGTTGTGAAGGAGCGCTGTCTTTGGATTTTTGGCTTCAGAGTGGGAAGTGCACGATGTAAACTGGGACATTTCTGCTCTCTTGTAGGAAGCCTGTAAAAGCAAGGTCTTGTTCACAAGGAACCGCTTCGTCTTGAAAGTCAACGGGTCTCGCAAGAGGTGGTGCAAAGGGTGAGATTGAACCTTCTGTCCTTCTTTGTTTCAGTCACCTCTGTGAAACCTTGATATGCTTCAATAGATTCTGTGGTTTCACATTTATTGGCCCTCCAGTGCATGCCACTGGCATGAACAGCTTCAAACAAGTGATTCCCTTGCTAACCCTGCCCCGGGAGCAGCTGGAGCCCCTCCAGGCCAGGCTGAGAGAGAAAACACTTGGGGGTGACCCAGCTCCACACTGAGGGCACTCGGGGACAACGTGTAGCTTTGTCCTGGATTTTTTGGGTTTTTTTTTGGGTTCCTCCAAGGTTTCATACATGGATTTGGTAAAAATAAATGGTAAGGACTGAAAGCACGAGGGGCTGTCAAGGTATACGCACCAAAGACAACTTTTTTTTTTAATAACTGTGAGACTTCTATCTTGATTTTGGGAGTCTTTTTTGGCCAACTGTATTGTAAGAAGTCTTCTTTTAAGGTAAGGTGCTTCCATCATGAATTTTTTGTCGAAATTCCCTGTAACGTCAGAAGGTTAAAAGCAGTAACTCCAACATGTCACGTCCTTAATTTTCAGCAGCAAAACTCATCCTAACCAAACGTCAAACTTAATTTCTCTGCGGCTAATAAGTTGATCAAGGAGTTGATCAGCTTTTGCTGCCCTTCGCTGACACTCAAGGACATGAAAAAATTGTTCTACTGTTCTAAACTAAATACAGAACAGAGCTCTTTGCATTGATGGAAAGGAGAACAGCAGGGAAAAAGTGCTGCTTGTGTCCTCAGAGAGCAGTTGGAAGAGCCCGAGAGAAATACAGGCTGGCTGAGGGATCCTTGTGTCCCCTCTGGAATAAATCCTCAGACGTGCCGGTTTGCAGTCCGGTTTGGACACATTTTGCTGCCGCTTTGGTTCCGAAGAAGCGGAAATCAGTGGAATTTCTGGAAGATTTCTGTATCTTCTCCTATTTTGTAGGAGTTGCAGGGTGAGGTCAGTATTCTGAGGGAGCATCCAGGGGGCTTCTCCCAGCCGAGTTTCTCCTGGAGCTGGGTGCTGGGTGTAATGCCAGATGTCTAAGCCGGGTTTGAAGCGTTGTGCGGTCCCAGCTCTAAGCCTGAGCCCAGGCCTGGCTGTGTCCCAGCACTAAAGCTGGCAGCTGGGTGTGCTTTTCCAGCCCTTCCATCATGCAGGCGATCCCAGATTCCCGGAGTTCCCCGGCACACGGCCTAGGCTCGCTCCCCGAGAGCTGCGCTTCCGTCTGCCCGAAGCGAGGGCGTCCTGCCCGGGTTTGAAACTTTATTGCTGTTGTTTTTCCTCTTCCAGGGAGCTGGCAAAAAAGGAGAGAGCCGCTAGGAAGCAAAGAAGCCACCTGAAGGCCTTATCCCAGCCCAGGGTTCCCATTTTCTCTCTGACTCCTGAATAATTGCTTGAGAGTAACGAGGGAGCGTCCGTTTGATTTCCTGCCTTTTCCAATAAATCCTTGCCTTCAGCTGGAGCGTGTTCCTGGTGTCCTCCTCCTCCTCCTCCTCCTCCTGCATGGATTTGTAAATAAAGTTACTGACGTTTTCCGGATTGAATTTTGGTCTTCCAGTGATTGTGGCTCTTTCGTTCCATTGAAACTTCCCCATGCTGCCGAGAGTTTGAGATGTCAAATCCAGGTAAGACTGGAGTTTCTTTGGATTGCTACTCCCACAAAACACAGATAATTCTTGGAGAAGTGTGAGCTGACACGTTTAGTTCTCACTTCCCTTTAAAATGAGAGCAGAGGAGGCAGATTTTAAATCATCCTTCCATAAACTTCCACCAACATCCTGACTGTTGCAAAAGTTTTCAGTGTTAGAAATTCCTGAGCTTGTTTTCCAGGTGAGCTGGGATTTGGGTGTTCTTCCTTCCTTTTATTTCATGGTTTTCCTCTGTCTGATTTGAGTGAGGGGATATTTATCGCAAATGCCGATTTTCCGTCCCAGTTGGAATTTTTGTACATCTTAGGGCTCATTTGCAGGGAAATTTTCCAGATGAGTGTCGGTAAATGGGCATTGTGGAGCACTGTATCTGCAGAATGCCATAAATTCCCAGGAAAACTTGCTGAATGTTTAATTGCCATCATGAATCTCTCTGTAAAGTTCAACTTACTGCATTTTTAATGACATCAATCCCATGAAAACTTAAATCCTGGCCTAATTGCTGTTCCTTGGACGCAGGGGGGAGGTTCTTTTGTGACTTGGCACATTTGGATGTTCATGCGAAGTGAGTTTCCCTCTAAAATAGAATTTGTTTCCAAGCAAAACTGGGAATTGTCTCAAAACCTTCTTGTCTGGGAGGCACTGGGTTTGTTTTCCCCATCCCTGCGTAGTGCAGGATCCTCCCGGAGCTGTGTTAGGCAGTGACAGGAGAGGAGAGCTGCATTTACTTGTTTTTTGGGTTTTTTTTTTTCAGTCTATTTTATTTTCTTGAGTTTTATTTTTTAATAGAATTTTTTGTTTTGAACTTTTAGAAAGGTTTTCTATTTTATTTCTTCAATCTTTATATTTTAACTTATTTATTATTTTTACTTTTGTTTTTATTATATTTTCTTTGCTTATAAATTACTTTTAAGTTTTAAAATATAAATTTGTATTTTCATGTTTTTTTTATTTTGTGATTTTTAATTTATATTTTTTATTTTTAATATATAATTTTATTTATTTTCTTTTTCTTTTATTTTTTACTTTTTTATTACTTTTATTTTATTTTATAATTTGGGTTATTTTTTTTTTCTTCATGTTTTCTTTTCTCTTTTTTTTTTTTTTTTTTTCCCTTACTCTTTCTTCCCCCAAGTTTGTGGCAGATTGGCTGTTGGTAACAAAGAATTTGGAACACGATATCCCTGGTCATCCACCGAAGGCCTGAATATAACGGGGAGCGAGAGGAAAACCTCTGTATTTTCTGCTCCATCGAAGAACCCCAACGGAGAAAGCTGTAAACGCCACGGTGCCGTTTTTTCCTTTTTGCCCCCTAACAGGTCTCATTCCACCCACATACAGTGTTAGCAGCAGTCACTTGATGTCGGGGTGTATTTCAGAGGTAGGAATAAAAGAAAGTAGATTTTTTTTATTCTGTAAGTCTCCAAACCTCATTGTTCAGTAAGAACGAAATCAAACAACAACAACAACAACAAAAACCAAAAAACCCCCCACCCAAAAGAAGCAAAATAAACCCCCCACAAACCTCCACAAAAAACCCAACCAAAAAAACCCTCCACACAAACAAAGCCCCCGCCCCCGAAAAAAACCACAGAAAGAGAAAATCTGGCAATATTATTTTAATGAGAATGAAATCTTTACCCTTTAGAAAAGCCGGCTCATTTAATTGTAACTGATTGTAGTTCTGATGTGTCAGGTTAATGAATTTGTATAGTTTAAAACGTCGTTTAACATATAAACCAAGAGAAAATTTTAAAAATCAATACAAAAATAGGAAAGTATAATTAATAAAAATAGCAATGTAAAATATGAAAAATAATGTCAGCACTATGAATAAATAGAACGTCTATTATGACATGCAATGTGTATTATAGCTATAATATACATAGGTACGGGTATAAAAGAGAAACGGTAATGATAAATATAAACATAATAAGTACTAAAATTTAAAATACAGCCTAGTATGAAGGCTTTTTTGTTTTGAATTTGGCGAGCGGCAGGGTTGCGGCAGTTGCGCTCGGGGGTCTTTTGGGGCATTTCTTTTAGAGATTTTTGGGTGGGTATTTTTGGGCACGTTCTTTTTTGCCTCCCCTCTCTCCCTGTCCCCAAGGCTGGGCTGAGCTTTGGGGCAGTGCTGTGGACACAGAGCGGTCCTGGGAAGTTCTGAGGGGATTCTGGACTTCCAGGGGGGAAATCTGGGGGACGTGTAGGACTTGTGGGGGACTTATTGTAGGTCCAAACCTCTCCCCTTTCCCTTTCAGGTCTGGTTCTGTCTGCTGTTGTCATCGTGGCCAAAAAAGAGGGGAGCTGAGGGTGTCAGGACTCACCTCCCCCCCCCCTCCCCCCCAAAGGCCAAATGAAACCCTCAAAAAACTACCAACAAACGGACTTGACTTTTGTCCCGTCCCGTCCCGTGTCCCCCTCCCCAAACTGGGATTTCTGGGGGCTCCCAGCGCCTTTATTGGGGCTCCCCTCTCAGGGCTCCCTGCGCTGCCACCTTCCCGAGGACAGGATAGCCCCCAGACGTGCGGGAGCAGGGGGGCTGAGTTGGAAAATCATGACAGGAAGGACCTGCAGCTGCACAGGTCCGGTCCTCCACCCGCCATCGCTATGATTTCCGCGTGGCGAAGGGGAGTCCCGGTCCTCCGTGGGAATAAGTGTATTATTCCGATCGGGCGGGGGGCGTTTCCGGTCCGCTAGTCCTTATCTCTATGATTTCCGGTGCTCCTCTTTGCTATCTCTATGATTCCGCGAGGGCGGGGGGTACTTCCGGTCCGCCACTCCATATCTCTATGATTTGTCTGTGTGGCGGAGCGGCATTCTGGGGCCGCTCTTTGCTATCTCTATGATTCGGGGAGGGCGGGGGCGTTTGTGGTCCGCCACTCCCTATCTCTATGATTTTTCTGCGTGGCGGAGCGGCATTCTGGGGCCGCTCTTTGCTCTCT
>JAIXNV010000672.1:0-19419 GCA_020917445.1 Riparia riparia
ATTGCAATGGGGGGATGGGGTGTTTTGGGCTCTTGGAGTAGGGGAGTTGAGGGAGGGAAATCAAGAAGCAGTTTTTAAAGGCTGCTGGTGCCATAAGAAATTTTGGGGCCTGGAAGTGTCTTGTGGGAGGTTGCTGTGAAATTGGGAAGGCTGAGTTTAAGGTGCTGTGCTGTGCAGGGCTGAGGTGGATGGGGAGTGATTTTGGGAGGGTAAGGGCACCTGCTCCCAAGAAAGAAAGAAAGAAAGGAAGGAAGAAAGGAAGGAAGAAAGAAGTGAGATAGAAGGAAAGAAGGAAGGAAAAAGGAAAAAGGGAGGCAGGCAGGCAGGAAGGAAGGAAGGAAGGAAGGAAGGATGGAAGGATGGAAGGAAGGGTTTTAAATGAAGCTCTCTATGCCTAATTTAAGAAGCAACAAAGTTGAATTTAGCAGCAATGCAATTTGATTTAAGTAGCATTTTATAATCAAGCATATTAAAAAATTTGGCAGTGATTAATTAAAATCAAGTAATGTTCAGAAAAGGCATAAGCAAAAACAACTGGGGTACAGAGGGGTGTTTCACCCTACCTCACGTACAAAACAAAGTAATCCAACTTAATCTTATATACTGTATGCTAATAAGTATTCATTAATTTGTCTCATACATCTCCTCTTATTTTTAATTATTAAAATCTACGTCACTATACTACGTAGCTCATGCTCCACTTGTTGTTAGGGGGTATTCTTTACTTTTTGGTGGTCTTCTTCAGATGAAGGCTCATTATCTTCCTCACATCCTCTGAATAACCTTACTGGTTGCGCGTGTGCTCTAAGTTTTGCGTTATACATAACTAAGCATTATGTTCCAAAAAGTAATTATTTCATGGATCAAACCACCTCCCAAACTCCCTGCCTTGGAATAGTCCCAACTTTGGCCATCTCAAGGCCAGTTCTATCTTAAGACATCCTGTATCCCATAACATCTGCAAAGGGCCCATCTCCCTACCTTGGAGTAGTCCCAGCTTTGGCCAATCCAGCTTTGAAACTCTTGCTTATCTCAAACTGCATCCTGTATCTCATTTTTCTCCTGTGGAATCTGCCAAGGGGCCCATCTGCTTTGTAACACTACTCACATCTACTTTTTCCTTTACTACTTTATGACAAATAGTTTCTAAAATATATATTTCTAAAATATTAATATAGTTACAATTAGAATGAATAATTTTCATTTATTACAATTTCCCCCCATTTCTCTTTTTAATCATGTTGATTCATGCTTTTTAATTAAAACTGAATCTCGATTTCTTCTATATTCCAAATAATCCAGGTTTTCACGCTCTCTCATTTCAGCCTCTAATTTTTCTAACATCTCCCATGCTGCATCAAGCTTTTCTCATTCCTTCTCAAATTTGGTTGACATCTCTTGTGCTAGAGTAGTCTCCTTATGTTCAGTCAACATCTCTATGGCTCCTTCCTTTTGAGTGCGAGTACGTCTAGTTTTAAATATCATCAAAGAATTTGGTTTCCTTTTGCTGCCAATTCTGGATCAATGGGCATTGCTGTCATTTGCATTCCTTGTATCACTGGGTGGATTAGTCTAGTGGAATCATGCATGGTAAGAATAACAATCCTAATCCATAGCATAACAGCATAAATCCCACCTTCTTCCACCAGGCTCCTCCAAAGAGGTTATCCCACCAATCTGTTTTTAGAATAGAATTCCACTTTTGAACAGGTAGGTGTGCCACCCTTTTAATTTCTTCAGCAAGTTTTGTGATGGCTTCCCCATGATCATCTCTCTCCACACAGCACTCAGATTCAATAAATCTTCCTCAAACTCTCCCTTCTTCCGCCAACAGATAATCTAGGGCAATTCTGGTTTGATATACAACTGCTCACATTTGTGAATGCTGCTTGGCCAGTAACTTTAGGGCATCAGAAGTATGGTTTGATACAACCTCCACTACCACCTGGAGACTTATCAAACGATTCAATAGTTAAATTGGGGTCCTATATCCCCAAGATCCATCCTCAGCCCAAGTTGCTGGGTCATAATACGCAATGATTCTTTCTGCAGGCTATTTGTCTTCCCCCCATTCCTGGTTTCCCCCTGCCTTTGGGAAGTTGAGGTTTTAATCTCTTTTATTCCTTTCTAGAGTCTCATAAAGTGGTGTTCCCAGCATATTGCTCCTAGACCTTGGCATGATGAAGAAGGAGCATTGTATAACTCCTAAGGCACAGGTTCCCTCGCACTTTTGAGGTAATTCACTCTATGCTCATTGCCCAGAATTGCAATATATTCCCTTTACTATCTGTTTTTTCTGGTTGCTCCCAAGAGGATTTTAGGTCTCTTTTTGGATTGGTAGGGGTTAGCTCCAGGACTTTCATGCTAGCAAAAATCAGTTTGATTTTTCCACTCACAATTAATTTCTTTTTATTATTCCTCAATACCCAGTAAATTTTTTGGTTGCCAGGTCTTAGTTTTATTATCCGAATTAACTACTAAAGTAAATATACAAGGAGTATATCCTACTACTTCATTATATTTCCTTCCTTCTCAAGTCATACAGACTGTTCCAATTACTTGATGACTCAAAATCCATCCTTTGGGGTGTTTTAATGTCTTGGAAATTTGAGTATGATTCCAATTCTAAAAATTGTTCTGGAGCTAGACTCTCACCTCTCCACAGCCATCTTTCAGCCATTCCCACAGATGCAGCATTTGGATAATCCTAATTCCATAGCAATTTCTTGCATCAAATCTACAAAAAGGTTCTTAGCTGAGGTTGTCAAATCCCAGTCTGCTGTTTGAATTGTTCATACAGCTTATCCAGTTCCTTTAATTCTTTCCCTATGGCTTTTTTACACATTTCGTTTGATAATTTTTTTTCTTCTTTTTTTTCCTTAGTGCTGTACCTCCTATACCTATACTTGGATCATTCCCATTCTCATCTTTATCAAAACAACAACAAAAAATTCATACTGAGGACAGATTTGATCCCTATAAGGATAAGGAGCTGGTCCATTAAATCATAAATTTTCCCCTACCCAATCCATTTTTCTATTTTTAACACAAACATCTATAAAATTGCTGCAATCGTAGCAGGCAGCACTAACATGTGGATGTGCCACAAACACAAATTCCATCTTGTCCTTGAGCCACATGAAATGACTGCATTTATTACAGGGATCAACATTATTGGGACTTTGTTTTTGCATAGATTGTTCTCTCATTGCCCACTCTTGTGCTGCTTGTTTTATTATTGTTTGTTCCTGCATTGCTCATTCCCTTCTCTCATGGACTCTGTCCAGAGTGGCTTGCCAAGGGCATTATGACAAACACAGCGAAAATAATCCTCAGGAGTTTTGACTTTCTACCATCCTCAAGGCCCTTTGGGTTGCAGCCAAGGGCCAAGATGTTGGTATTCTTGGGAGGAAAGTTTATACCCTGGGATCTAGTCACTGGTGCATTTGGTCTCACTGGTACCCTTGGCCTCATGTTTGTTTCAAGGATGGCACAGATTACTCACAGTTCTCGCAGCACTGCCCTCTCTCTCTCCCTCTTTCTCCCTGGGTTAGTCAGCTACTTCCTCTTTTAGTCTAAACCACCAAAGCTCCAGAGATGTGCCAACCACAGTAAGATTTGCTTTTTCACTACTTCAGTTAACAACCTGATTTGTTTGTCTCTTTTTGCTCTAACATCGGGGATTATTATTAAGTCTTCATCGCCACCAATAGGCACATTTGCAATGCCAGTTCACATCAGAAATGTGTCTATAGCATGGCACACAAATTCTTTCTCCACAGCAACTGTTAATGATGACAGTATTATGAATAATTTTCTCTCTTACCCGCTCAAAAGCTAATATAGTAAAAACACGTTGGTCTAAATTTGCTGTTAATCGAACTGCTGCATAAAAAGGTTCCATCTTCTTATCTCAAAAGTGTTCCAAAAAAATCACTGCAAAAGTGTCGCCGAGACACACAAAGCAGTCACACGCAGACAAATATTTTGCAAGCAGAGGTTCTTCCAGCTCCTGCTGAGAGCGGAGAGAGGAGGAAGACTGCATCTTTGTTTATTCTTTACTTTTTTATACATTTGTGGATCTGGCAGAAGATTGGCTTTTTGGGTTTCCACCCCTCAGCCTCAGTGGCCAGACCAACTGTCAGTTACAGCTGTTTTTTCAGGTTAGAAATATGCAAACAAAGGAGAAAGAATGAGAAACAAAGGGTTTGTTTATGTTACAACTATGGGAAAGGTAGAAAACTGCTCCTAATATTGTACAGTAACTACAAGATCTGACTCCATTATGAATACATTAAAAAACTCAGAAAAACCGCGGTAACAGAAAAGCTTTTTAAAGTTAACTCTTCATGCACGCCATCTAAGCAAGTTAAACAAATCAATTCTCTTTCTTCTGCTCTTGTTACTCCCCACCACGAATTAAGGCAAAGCGTACAAATAACACAAACCCATGGGCGACACTAAGCCATGCTTAGTACACTCCCAGTGTGTTACTTGTTCTTGGACTCTTTTAGTAACTGGTGTTCCCAGTCTCTTTTTCTGGAATTGTAGTTCCTCAATGAAATCTGTTATTGCTAGTCACTGAGGGCGTCTTAAAAGATTTTCAATCTGTTCAGGCTGTTTCCATTGATCAAGGAAGTGTCTAATCCCTTCCCATCAGCATTGTTCTGCCTCCAAACTCAATGGAGTTGCTGTTGACAGCCAATCCAGAATGCCTAATTTTTCTAATAAATTAAAGTTAATTTCAATTACAAAACACAAATTTTTAATGGCTAATTATCAAAGGAGTTCTGTAGTTTGGACAAGTTAAGCAAGACAATTAATTTCTTTTCTTCTGTTGTTTCTGGGTATCCTACTATATCCACATTTTACTGCTATTATCTTTTGTTGTTCTTGCAGTATTCCCAAAGCCATTAATCCTTCCACGTGATATGCTAAATAAATAAATGCTCTTTGTACTTGATCTTTTATTATAAATTGTTGCAAATAAGTATCAATGTTGATCTCTGCTAAAACCCAATTTTGCATTCTAAAGTATCACTCTACTCTACTAAAACATCGTATACAATGAATCATAAAAGCTACATCTCTTTGGTCCCAAGGTACAGTTGTTCTGTGCCAATGTCTTTGTCTCAGCCCCTTCATGGTCACTGCTTTACACCGCTCACACTGATGACCGTGTTTGCAGCAACCTTGCTGAAACATGGAAACTTCTCTCTGTGGGATGGCAGCTTCTGACCTTTCTGTACTAAGGATATCTTGAATATCCTGGGGCTGGGTTATTCTTTCAGTATGTGGGTGGCACACCAAATGTGTTGCAGCATGATGTGAAATCCACAGCCGAAAACGATTTTCCATGTGAGCTATGGCCTCTGGGCATCAAATACTCTCTTCAGACATGTCGGGGATTAATTACAGTTTTATTTAAACTGTATTTTGGACCTCAATAAAATGGTTTAATCAAATTTAAGTATTTTTAAATTTTACTTTCAGGTCTCCTGGTGTCAAAATAATTTACCAATCTTTATTTGGTAAAGGTCCTTTTACCCTTGTACCATGAGTCTAGCCTTCTTCTGCCGTTTGAACTTTGATTTTGTCAGGGAGAATCCACTGTCCTTCTTTCAGACTTGCTCCTAGGTTTTTCATGGCTTCTACTTCTGCTAAAGAAAAGTATGATGTTTGATTTTGTGTTCCTGCTTCCTGAAAAGTCATAATTACATTGCTGTTTTTCCTCAGGGAAGCTTTCTTAGCTTCATCATCAGCCAAATTGTTTCTTTTTGTTTTAATGCCTCTCCCCCTCTGGTGGCCTTTCACATGAACCACTGCTATCTTTTTTTGGACTCTTCAAAGCTTTAAGTATTTGAATTATCAATCCTTGGTGCACTAATCCTTTTCTTTGAGTCTTTATAAGTCCCCTTTCTTTCCAAATTTTTCTAAATGTGTGCACTGCCACAAAGGCATATTTTGAGTCGGTGTATATGGTCCCTTCTCGATCCTTTAATAACAGCAACACACAGAATAATGCATAGAGTTCACAGGTTTGTGCTGACCAGAACGGGCTAAGGGGACCAGATTCTTTTACTTCTAGTTTTTGTCCACAAATTACGGCATACCCAGATTCCTTCTTCAGTCTACCACTCAGGATGATACATCTATATTTTTCCTCCTGTTTTTAATTCTTGTTCTCTCAAATCTGGGCATATTTTTGTTTGTAACTCTATGACCTCTGTGCAATCATGAATTAATTCTTCCCCTGGGTCTCCGTAAAGGAACTGAGTGGGGCTTTGTATATTTGTCACTCTCAGCTCTAATTCACAGGAGGCTATCAAGATAGCCTCATATTTTAATATTTTGCTATCAGTTAACCATGTTTTGGCCTCTTTAGCAAGGATATCCCTTATATTATGGGGGGTGTACACTTCCAGTGGTGCCCCAAAGTTACTTTTCTGGCTTCTTCTACTAACATAGCAGTGGCTACCAGAGCTTGCAGGCATGTTGGCCAGCTCTTACTCACTGGATCCAATCATTTGGAATAATATCCTACTGGCTTTCGGCTTCCTGCCCAACCTTCAGTCAATACTTCATAAGCCGTTTGATCAACTGCATTAACAAATACTTTCAAAAGCCTTGTCTAAATTGGGAAGACTCAGTAAAGGAGCTTACAGTAGGGCTTCTTTAACTTGCTCAAAATTTTCCTGATCCCTTTCAGTCCATTTCAAGCGATTGGTAGTTAATTTCTGATATAGAAATTTTGCTTTTCTGTTAAACCCTTCTATCTCTTGCCTACAATAACCCAAAAGACTCAAAAACTGCTTTATTTCTCTTTTATACTTTGGGGGTCTCATGTTCAATATTCCTGGAACCCTTTCAGGGTCTAGCTTTTTCTTTCGCTTACTAATCAATGACCTAAATACCGCACTTCTGACTCTACAAATTGCAATTTTGACTTTGATATCTCCAGCCCGTTTTCTCCCAGAAAATTTAGAAGCTTAATAGTACCCTTTCTAGTTTTCTCTTCAGTTTCTCCTGCTACTAACAAATCATCTACATACTGTAGCAGCTTAATTCCTTTGGGTAACTCAAAGGACTTCCAAAGATTTTCTAACGCCCTCCCAAAAAGATTTGGTGCCTCTGTAAAACCTTGCGGTAGCACCGTTCACCTTAATTGTTCTCTCCTACCTGTATCTGGGTCCTCCTACTCAAAGGCAATCCCTAATGCCCTCATCCAGAGGGCAAGTTCAAAAGGCATCCTTTAAATCCACAACACTTTACCAGATGTAATCAGGAGGTATCTGGCTTAGCTACTCCTGGACAGCGGGTAATGGTTCTTTGATTTACCGCTCTGAGATCCTGGACTCGTCGGTAGCTACCATCAGGCTTCTTTACGGGCAGGATGGGGGTATTATGTGGTGACACACAGGACTCCAACACCCCCTGATGTACTGAATTCTCAACTACCGGTTTCAATCCCTTCTGACCTTCCAGTGATATTGGATATTGTTTTACTCGAATGGGGATTTCTGGGTTCTGTATTTCAATGCCAATGGGCTGAATGTTTGATTTTCCTACTTCACCAGTATACCACACATTGTCACTAATCTAAAAATTATCTTCCTCAGTTAAAGAATAGATTTTAAGTTTTCCTTCACAGGGTGTTATTTTAATCCACAAGGCTATTATTCAGTCCCTTCCTAATAAATTATTATCAGCCTCTGGTATTAATAACAAATCATTTAGTCCAAAATTTTTATCCAATTCATTCTGCACATTTTTAATTATAGGAACCTGAAAAAACCTTCTTCTGTAACCCCAATTACTGGGACACGTTCACGACTTACTTCACATCCTTGTGGTAGTTTTCTTACTGTCGACCTAGTAGCTTCTGTGTCCTCCAAAAATGTGATTTCTTCATTTTGAGGACCTATTTTCAGTTTTATCAAGGACTCTTCTAGATGTTCAGTCCTCATTAAATAGAGCTCCTGACCCCCCTAGTCTTCTTGAAATATTTTCTCATCTTGCTGCCTCTTCCTACAGAATTTTTGTAGATGTCCCTTTTTGTGGCAATAAAAACAAGTGGGTCCTGTACCCCTGGTGGTAGGACAAGAAGTTTGTAAGTGTCCTTTCTGGTGACAAGAAAAACACGTGGGTCTCGTATCCCCAGAGGTGGGACCTGCCTTTTTCTGTTGTTTGTTCTTTCCTGAGTGCTTCTCTGTATTCATGGTTGTCTGTGTTTCCTTGACTGCTGCCATTAAAATCTGTGGTTTTGTCTTTTGCATCTCCTCATCTCTTCTCAGAAGCACTTTCTGTGTTTCTCTTAAGAATTCCTGAATCTCCCTATCCTGTCAATTTTCTGCTTTTTCCAGCTTCTTCCTGATGTGCCCCCAGGCCTTAGCTACAAATTGTGTTTTCAAAAGGACCTGTCCTGCTGCAGTATCGGGGTCTACACCTGAATATAACTGCAAGGCTTTTCTTAGTCTTTCTAACCAGTGTGCCAGGTGTTCATCCTTCCCTTGCTGCTCACTTAGAGCTTTCCTTATATTCTGCCCCTTGGGCACTGCTTCCCAGATTCCTCGGATAGTCATCCACTGGAGATCACTCATATTCTGCCTGTGTCTTTCATTCTGATTATTCCAACCTGGATCTTGCATAGGCCATTTCTGATCCCCCTGGTCTGGCCCCTGACATTCTCTATCCCAAACCCTCATTCCTGAATGTCTCAGCATTTCTCTTTCTTCCATGGTAAACAAGAGTCCTAAAATAGACTGCAGTTCCACCCAGGTGTATATATTTGGCCCCAAGAACTGATCTCATCTCTCTGCCACTCCAAGAGGATCCTCTAGCAGCCTGCCCATCTCCTTCTTAAACTCCCTGACATCCCCTGTGTTCACGGGAACACTCACATCACCAATAGGTCTCTGTTCTGGGTTTGCCATTGGAACTTTCCTAAGTGGGTATAGTCCATCTTCCATTTTTGCTTCCCCATCCCCATCATCACTTCTCCCCATCCCCCACCTCTAGTTCTATGTGCTACTGGCTCCTCCTGAATAGGGGGTGTGTTTGCATTTACAGGAGGACCCTTGGGGGCTTGGGGTTGAACGGGCTGATTAGGTTGCCTATAAGGGGGTGGGAGGTGATCTAATGGATCCTAGGGCTCGTGTCTGTCTTTTTTGGCTGCTTGCCTTCTAGTTTCTAAAGGATAGAAGAGAAAACCCTCGCTTACTTGCCTTTGAGTGACAAATTCACCCTTTCCCCTGGGAAGCCACAGAGCAGCATATTTGCTTTCTTCCAGATTAAAAGGTTCTTTTGAATTCACATACAAATTCAAAGCCTGTCAAATCCAACCTTCAAATGGTCCAAACTTTGGCCAATATAACTTATCTTTCCAGATCATTTCCTTTGTCCATTCAAACATAAAATAATTAATCATTTTCTGCTTACTTTTTCCTCTTCAGAAATCCCATGCATCCCAGTATTGTAAAATCATCCCCAGTGGACTGTCCTGAGGGATGCTCCCCTTCTGGGAACCCCCCCTCACAGTTCCCAGCTATACCAGGCTCTTGTAAATTTCCTTCATAATTCTCAGCTCCTGGGTCTAAGGAGTTACTTTTCCTTGGACTCATTTTTGGCGGCAACAAATCAATAAACCTGCAGTGCCAGGAGAATTTTGGTTTCCCTCACTCACTTTGTGGTTCAGTCCTCTCACTTATTATTCTGTTGCACTATCTTGTCTTTTACCAACTGTTTGCCTCATGACTAATTCCAGTCTTTCTCCCAATCTGTCTTCCCTGACTCTATCCTTGTAGTCACTTCCCCTTGCAATCTCTCTTAGTCTCGTACTAAAGTTACCAACTATTTTCTTCTCAAAGAAAATTGAACTTGACTCAATTGCTCCCCTCCTTATTCGCCTCACCCAGTGATCAGATCGCTCCCTTCTCCTCAAGGACCTTCCCCTGGGTTCTCAGGCTGGGACCCTCCCTTCCAGTCCCTCCCAGGGAACCTCACTCATTCTTTCTTTTCACTTCCCTCCTTTCCCAGCTGGCCTCCTCACAGAGAGCCAAAAACGTGGTACTGGGAGGTTCACACTCGCTTCGGGGGTCTGGGCTACCAGCCCCCATTTTAGATATTCTACACACACAAACATACAGCCACACCCCTGCCCAGCCCCGTGGTACTTACACAGTCTGTTTTCCCACACGGTTCATGTGCACAAGATGTTTTACGGGCACCTTTACCTTTAGCTGGCACTCCAACAGGAGCTTTCGTGCATGCCTCCTATTGCTGGCTTCCTTTGCTTATGCGTTATCATAATTGGAACTCCTTCTCCAAGGGAGCCTGGTCTAACCTCGGGACCACCTTAAAAGAGCTGGTGGGGAGCTCCTTCCCGAGACTAGCCGTCCTTCCCTAGGCTTCCCAGGTTTCAGCATCTAATTGTTATAAATGAAGCTCTATATGTCTAATTTAATAAGGAGCAAAGTTAAATTTAGCAGCATTGCTGTTTTATTTAAGTAGCATTTTATAATCAAGCATATACAACAATCGGGCAGTGATTAATTAAAGACAAATAATGTTCAGATAAATCGTAAGCAAAATGACCGGGGTACAGAGGAGGGTTTCTCACCCCACCTCACCTACAAAAGAAAATAGTCCAACTTAAACTTATATTCTGTATACTAATACATATTCATTAATATTTCTTGTAAATCTCCTATTTCCAATTCTTAAAATCTACGTCACTATACTACATAGGTCATGCTCCACTTGTTTTTAGGGCGTCTTCTTGGCTTTTTGGTGATCTTCAGATGAAGGCTCATCATCTTCCTCTCGTCACATGAATAACCTCACTGGCTGCACGTGCGCTCTAAGTTTTGTGTTATACATAACTAAGCATTATGTGCCAAAAAGTAATTATTTCATGGTTCAAACCACCTCCCAAACTCCCTACCTTGGAATAGTCTCAGCTTTGTCCATCTCAAGGCCAGTTCTATCTTAAGACATGCTGTATCCCATAACATCTGCAAAGGGCCCATCTCCCTGCCTTGGAGTAGTCCCAGCTTTGGCCAATCCAGCTTTGAAACACTTGCTTATCTCAAACTGCATCCTGTATCTTATTTTCTTCATGTAGCATCTGCCATGGGGCCCATCTGCTTTGTAACACAACTCACATCTAATTTTTCCTTTACTACTTTATGACAAATATTTTTGAATATATATATATTTTAAAAATATTGATACGATTACAATTAGCATCAATTATTTTCATTTAGTACATATTTATAGATTTATATCTACAATGTCCAACTGATATTGATCCTCAGCACATTAAATGCAATTTAAATTGACATGAAAATCAAGACCCTTCATGGCTGATAATAAATCAGAGTTTGTCCCCACCCCCTTGTCACTATTTACATCATCCAACCCCTGGCACTCCTATGGATCAGGAACAGTGTGGCCAGCAGGAGCAGGGCAGTGATTCTTCCCCTGTGCTCGACACTGTTTGGGCAGCACCTTGAGTGCTGTGTCCAGTTCTGGGCTCCCCAGTTTAGGAAGGACATGGAGGGGCTGGAGCGTGTCCAGAGAAGGGCAACAAGGCTGGTGAGGGGTCTGGAACAAAAGTCCTGTGAGGATCGGCTGAGGGAGCTGGGGTTGTTTATCCTGGAGAAGAGGAGGCTCAGGGAAGACACAGCAGTGTCAGGGCACTTGATGAAGTCCAAGGTCTTCTCCAACCTTGCTGATTCTGTGATTCTCTGAAACCACCCTTGCAGCAGTTGCAGGATGAGCCCTGGGCCTCCTCTCCAGAAGCTCCAGCAGCCCAGGTCCCTCAGCTTCTCCTCATAGCCCCAAAGCCCATCCTGTCAGTCCTGCAGAGCCTCTGCAGCTCCTCCTCCTTGCCCAGAACAGGGAGCCCCACAGCCAGACACAGCAGCCCAGATGTGCCCCCCTGGCCTGTGGTGCCTCTGGCAAGGGAGCATCACGAGGCACTGAAGGAGGCTGCAGACAATTCCTGAAGCACTTGGAGGATGATCCTGCTCCCCAAGGGACATTCCCATGGTGCCAGCTCAGGCATTGAAATGGGGAGTGGGGCCAGAGAGGGAAGGGCAAACAGGGATGGGTTGGGAAGGGAACAGGGGTGGGCAACAGGAAGGAATTTGTAGCAGGAAGAGTAAGAAAGAAAGCCAAGGTGAGGCAAAGGAAATGCTGAGGGCAGTTTGGGCGTGGTTGCCAGGCAGCCCTGGCTCTGAGCAACAACGTCTGCAGTGGCACAGGAAACTCACACCTCATGGGAACAAAGTTTCTGCCTGACTTCAGAGGCCACCACAAACCTGAGTGCTTTCCCTGCTGTCCCCCAGCCCTTCCTGGCCCCAGGGGCTGATGATGGCATTTGTGCTCCCTCAGGTTCATCTCCCCACACCAACACCATGGGGGTGCTCACGCCTGCTCTGGGCAGTGCAAACAGGGGCTCCTGAGCCAGTGCTGCCATGTCTGTGCCTGCAATGATGCGGCACCGGTGTGAGCTGGGGGAGAGGCCAGGGCTGCAGAGGGGGGATGTTGTTGGCAGGTGCATGAGGACGCTCTGGGACGCTGCCCTGGGGTGTCCAGCGCAGTGGGGATGGATCGGCCCCTGGTCTGCTGCTCCTTCCCATCTCCCCCAGGCACCTTGCAGAGCCCCAGCCATGCTGTTTGCCCCCAGCCTGCCCACGGCCACCCTGGGGCTGCTCACGGGGCTTTTCTCTGCTGAGCATTGGCCTGGGCGTGTTCTGGAGAGAGCCTGGGCAAGGAGCCTGGAGCCCCCAGGCCCTGCCCTGAGGCGTCAGCGCTGCCCCAGCAGTGCCCATGGCCTGTCCCTGCTGCAGCCCTGGCACTGCCACCCCCAGCACTGTGCCCGGCCCCGAGAGCACTCAGGCCCTACAGCAACACCAGGGCCAGGAGGGCAGCGGGGCAGGGCCATGGGAGCAGCACTGGCAACACCAAGTGCTGCTGCTCCTGGGCACAGCTGCTGTGCCAGCACTGATCTGTCCCAGCTGTGCACACAGACATTGCTGCTGCAGCTCCAGAGAAGGGAACAGAAGGAGGATCTCTGCAGAAAACTTGGCTGGAAGATCCCTGAGTTTGTTTAAATCCACCAAGAGCTCAGCCCCTCATTGGCACAGCCTATGGCCACAGGTAAGGTGGAGAGAAACAAAATGAGAAATGGCACAGACAAGGACATTTCATTGTGGACAGTATGAAAAAAACTAAAACAAAGAAAAAAGCTCCTCCAAAATGAAACTAAAAAGAAGTATCAAAGATGATTTTTAGTACAAGTGATTTACAGAAACTGGCCTTGAGCTCCTGGTTCCTCAGACTGTAGATGAGGGGATTCAGGGCTGGAGGCACCACCGAGTACAGAACTGACAGGGCCAGATCCAGGGATGGGGAGGAGATGGAGGGGGGCTTCAGGTGAGCAAAAATGGCAGTGGTGATGAACAGGGAGACCACAGCCAGGTGAGGGAGGCAGGTGGAAAAGGCTTTGTGCCGTCCCTACTCAGAGGGGATCCTCAGCACAGCCCTGAAGATCTGCACGTAGGAGAAAACAATGAACACAAAACAACCAAATACCAAACAGACACTAACAGCAAGAAGCCCAAGTTCCCTGAGGTTGGAGTTTGAGCAGGAGAGTTTGAGGATGTGTGGGATTTCACAGAAGAACTGGCCCAGGACATTTCCATGGCACAGGGGCAGGGAAAATGTATTGGCCGTGTGCATGAGAGCATTGAGAAAGGCACTGGCCCAGGCAGCTGCTGCCATGTGGGCACAAGCTCTGCTGCCCAGGAGGGTCCCGTAGTGCAGGGGTTTGCAGATGGACACGTAGCGGTCATAGCTCATGATGGTCAGAAGAGCAACCTCTGATCCAAGAAAGAAGATAAGTAGAAAGAAATGAGAAGCACATCCTGTATAGGAGATGTTCCTGGTGTCCCAGAGGGAATTGTGCATGGCTTTGGGGACAGTGGTGAGGATGGAGCCCAGGTAGATGAGGGCCAGGTTGAGCAGGAAGAAGAACATGGGCGTGTGCAGGAGGTGGCCACAGGCTACGGCGCTGATGATGAGGCCGTTGGCCAGGAGGGCAGCCAGGGAGATGGCCAGGAAGAGGCAGAAGTGCAGGAGCTGCAGCTGCCGCGTGTCTGCCAGTGCCAGCAGGAGGAAGTGGCTGATGGAGCTTCTGTTGGACATTTTCTGTGGCTGGACATGGAGACCTTTTGAAGGAAGAGACAAGTCAGGGCAGACACTGCTGAGCAATTTCCAAAGCCTTTCTCCCAGCTCTGTCCTCTGCTGCTCTGTGCCACCCAGTTTTCCTTTTCTCAGAGCCCTTCCTTCAGCCCTGTGCCTGGAGCTCTGCTGGGATCTGGCCCCATTGCTGTGACGAGCAGGGGCTCTGCCCATGGACACCGAGGGGTCAGCTCTGCTCTGCAGCCCTGGGGTCATGGGAATAGGGACAGGGGCCAGTCCTGGGCTTGGACTTCATCAGCCCAAACTGCTCCTGAGGCAGAGGAGCTTGGCAGCATCTCCTGTGCCAGGGCTAAGGAACGGTGATGGCCAAAGGCAGCTGGAGAGGGTTTCCTGCTGTGCCCAGGGAGATCAGAGAGAACTGTGCAAGGCAAGAGCATTGGCTGCAACACAGTGAAGGGTGAGGGGAGCTGCTCTGTGGCTCCATCTGTCCCCAGCTGCCCTTTCTGAGATCCAGGGCAGTCCCTGTGTTCCCCTGAAAATCAGCCTGACACAGCTGAGAGCAGAGGGAGCCACAGCAGAGCAAACTGGCTCAGCCCTTCTCACAGTCTCAGCCCCACCCCTGGCCAAGGACACTCCTGTCCCCAGTGTCCCCTGGAGGCAGCTCACAGCTTGGATGGCATCCCCAGGACACAGCCAGGGTCCTGTCCATGGCACTGCTGGAGGAGAGTCAGCTCATTCCCAGCCTCCAGCCTGCCCTGCCCAGAGCTCCTTGGGGCAGAGGGAGCTGGGACACCCCATTTGCAGTGTCTTGGCATGGGGATCTGTTAAAAAGGTAATTATGGAATAGTTTGGTCTGGAGAGGACTTTCAATATCCCAGCACAGCTTGGTGGCACTTTCCCCCCACTGCATGCCCAGGGTTCTACTGCCTGGAGCTGTCCCTGCCTGCAGCTGCTTCCCTGTGCCCAGGGCTGGGCCCTGCCAGTGCTGCCAGAGCCCAGCCCAGCCCTGGGGGCTCAGCTCTGCCCTGCAGAGCCCTCCCAGCTCAGGCACTGCCCAGGGGCTGCTCTGGCTCTGCAGGCTCTGATGGCAACCTCAGAGCAACCCTGAGGAGGCTGGAAAAGTGACACTGGTGCTGCCTGCAAGGGACCCTCTGATGATTTCTGTCACTGCCTGGTTTATTAAGATCTGAGAGAAAATTGTTTGATTTTTTTCAACCTGAACTGAGAGATGAATACCTATGTAGAATTTCCTATCCAGGCAACATAGAGCAGTAGATTAATAAAGCAGGATTTTCCCTTTTATCTATCCTCTGCTAGAGGAAATATTCTGGAGTTAAATGTCATGCTGGGAGCAGTCCTAAACAATGCAGCATCCTCACCACACATGCAGAACATTTCCACCCCTTACCAGCTCTCTCCTTCCACCCAGATCTTGTCCTCCAGTGCTGTCGGCAGCTCCCAGGGCTGGCTGAGAGCTGTCCCTGGCAGGCAGCAGAGTCCCTGACCCAGCACAGCGCCCTGGGCTGCAGGACCCTGCTCTGCAGGACAGCCCTGGGCACCCCTGGCTGCTCTCCACAAGAGATAATCAGAGAATGTACTCACAGAGTCTGTAGGCATTGGGATGTTGCAGCTTTAGGAGATCCCTGCAGGAGCTGAAGCTGCCTTGTCCTGCAGCCAGAGGTTCCTGTGTCAAGGGCTGGGAGTGATTCTCCCGCAGTCACTTCTCAGCTCCTTCCCAGCCCTGAGTGATTGCAGCTCTCTGTGCCTGTGTGCTGTGCCCAGGGTGGCTGCAGGCAGTGCCCCAGCCCTGCTGGGCTGGGAGAAGAGTTGCTCATCAAGAGCAATGTGCTTTTAAGCTCCTCTTGGTTGCCAGGCGTTCCTCTGTGCCAGGAGCCCGGCCCAGCTCAGCAGCACAGACACAGCACAAGGACTTCAATGACCCTCTCAGGCTTTGTGCTGAGGCCCTGAACATCAGTCCCTGAGAGAGAGCTGAAGAAACCTCTCAAGAATTCCAAGTCAGAATCCAACTCCAAAGTTTCTTGAAGTTTTAATGGGTCCCACTGAGGGACAGGACAGAGAAAGTGTCCCCAGGCCCCAGGCAGAGCAGAGAACTGGAGGCAGTGATGACAGGTGGGGACAAAGAGAAGCCAAGTCCTGGTGTCCTGGGGCACAGCAGCCTCTGTGCCACCAAGGGCTGTGAGGAGACACCTTGTCCTGAGGCCCTGGGGCCTCCTGGAACAGCCCCAGCAAGGCTGGGCACTGTCAGCCCCTTGTGCTGCCCTCAGCATCCCCCTCACATCCCAGTGGCCTCAAGGATGTGCTGGAAGGAGTCCCTGGGGAGCCTTGGTCAACAATGGCCCTGGGGGTCTCCTGAATGCTCCCAGGGACTGCAGGTTCTTCAAAGGACTTTGGGTTTGCTTTTGCCTTGGAGTCTGTGAGAGGTTTGCACAATCATGTCCTCCAATTATCTGCTGTAATTAGTCCCTTGAGAGGCTTTGTGTGTAATGGCACTCAGTGGGGCTCATTAATACTTCAAGGAACTTCAGGTTTTTAAGGTACTTGGTATTTCCCTTTTAAACCTGACTCTGTGAGAGACTTTGCAATCATGGGCTCAATTATCTACTTTAATAAGTCCCTTGGGATTCTTTGTCAGTAAAAAGAGTGGGGCTCCTTAATGCTTCAGGGTAGTCAAGGTATTGAAGAACTTTTTGGCACAAAACTGGGTCAAAAAAGAGTCTGAGAGGTTTGTGCAATCATGGCCCCAATTATCTGCTTTAATTAGTCCCTTGAGATTCCTAGCCAGTGACAACACTCAGTGGGGCTCATTAATGCTTCAAGGTACTCAGGATTAATTTAAGTACTTCTTTTTGCTACTGAGTCTCTGAGAGGTCTTTGTGCAATTCTGGCCTCCATTTCTCTCCTTCATGGGCTCCATGAAGAGCCTGTGTTGGGGATGGACCTCTGTGGGACCCATTGATGCATTGAGACACTTTGGGTTTTTCCTCTGCCTTTCACTCCTGGAAAGGTTTGTACAATCTCCTCTCAGTCCCTGAGGTTCAAGGGCTCAGCACCAAATGTACCACGGGGCTCATCAGGATCAAGTCCTGACAAACCATGGTTCTGCCTTGAGCTCCCTCTGGTCTGGTGCCATTCATTAGGAAGTTTTCCTGCTGCAGTTATGAAGAAATATCTCAAAGAGCTTCTAAGAAATATGTATTGGTATTTTCAAGGATGTATTTCATTACTGTTCTCATTACACAAGAGGTGATTGCAGCATTCTGTGGTTGGTAATGAACCAGGGTCTCCCAAGGAGGTCTGGCCTGCTCAGAGAACCTGTGCTTTCTGGTATGACCCAGTGTGGACAACCTTGCTGCGCATTCCCAAAGCACATCCTATCTATTCTCACTCACCTGGGACCTGCTTTCCTTGGAGACCTGGCTGCATTTAGCCAAGGAAAAATTTTTTTTTTGTTTTATTTTTGAAACAATTTAAAATGCCTTAGTTTCACCATTGGAAAAAACCTCCTTCCTCAAGTGTGTGCCAAGCCCAAGGTGCCACCAAGAGCACTGCAGCCCTGCCCTGGGCCAGGAGTGAGGGTGGATCATCATCCCAACCTGCCCTGGGCCATTGCAAGGGGCTGTGGCCATGGACACTGCACTGACCCCACTGCACCAGCCCCTTGCTCAGGGCTGGTGTCAGTGCCCAGAGCCAGAGGGGATCCCTTGCTGGGGGCTTGTGCCACGGCCACATGCCCTGTGCTGCGCTGGCTGCTCAGGCGCCGTGGAACCAGCAGCAAACGCCACTGCCAGGGCCAAAGGCCAGCTCAGCCAGACAGAAAGGGGCAGTGCTGGGCACTGCTTCCATGGCAGCCCTCCCTGGGACACCACACCTGGGTCACCTGTTGTTTTGGTTGTTAAGGGTTAAGTTTTCCTGTAGAATTTTTCCCCACCAGGAGTTGCTAGGAGACTTAAGTACTGATAGTTAAAGGATGCTTAACCTAACAAAAAGAAGGTGATCACTTTGTTTTTTGGGGAAGGGAGGAGGCTCCCAGAGAGCTGTGGGGGTGGATGGACACTACTCTCTCAGTCTTCCGGAGAGCACGGACTGCATCGGGCGACTGTTTGCTGCCTGGAGTCCCACGCTCAACAGAGGAGTCTGGTCTTGGGAATTTCTATCATCTCTGTGGAGCGTCCAGGAATATTGGAGTCTTTTCCTTCGCTGTCCTGCTGGATTTTAGGTCAGCCCGGCTCCAGCTGCTGCGGGCTCCCCGGCACTGCCCACCTTGCCTGCCAAGGCACCCCCCTGCCTGCCGAGGACACTCCACCGCTTCCAGCTTCCAGCCATCAGCACCGGAGCCTCCACCGTTTGCCCTCGGGGTTCTTGGTTCTTTTTCTTTTTACTATTATTACAATTGCTGTTATTCTTTTGTTGTTGTTGTTTGTCCTGTTATATTCACTAGTAAAAGACTGTTATTCATTTTCCCCATAGCTCTGACTGGAAAGTTTTTTTCTTTAATCTTCCAAATTATAATAACACGGAGGGAAGGATCTGAATTCCTCATTTGCTAGAGAGAGATCTGCCTCTCTCTCCTTAGTAAACATCTGTCTCTTTCAAACCGAGACATTGGTTTAGGGAAAATTTGGGATAAAACTTCCGAATGGGGAGCAAATTTAAATGGCCCTTCCACTCAACCAGTCTGATAAAGAACTTTCTCAGATGTCCTGGAGTGACTGTGTATCCCCAATCGTCTGTTGGGTGCAGGGGGGAGGGCAAGCGCGGTTTGTTTTTCCCCAGGAAAACTCTGCTCATCGGAGTGACCTTGACGTGGGGGAGTTGGAACACTGCAAGACTAAAGAAGCTCTGTTGTTTTTTTTTCGCCGGCAGTTAGTTAGTTTAGTGCTAGCGTAGTTAGACGCTGTAGGATAGCTGAAGCTTTTTTGCTTTTTTTTTGCTTTTTGCTTTTTTTTTTTTCTTTCTTTCTTTTTTTTCCCTTTTTTGCCCTCTCCTTGGAACTGTTCCAGCCTCTCCGGACCTGGGGGAAGCACCGGGGGCCTCCACAGGGGACCCACCCCACCAAGAGCAGCCCTGCACATCTCCTTTTCTCCCAACACCAGCGGAGACGGAGCGGCGGAGCACAGTGACAATCATCAAGAGGAGAGACTGTCTTTAAGTTTGTTATCCCTCCGTAAGCGGCACGAAGCTCTTGTCATC